>JBBYHH010322135.1:0-12333 GCA_038382905.1 Daphne laureola | reverse complement strand
GTGGAACCACATCACGCACGTTAAGAGAATATTACCTTGTTTTTATTTATCTTAATCGCGTCTGACTTTCTCAGTGATATTCTTTTAACATATTTTTTTAATTGCACACTTGGAGACATTTTATGTTAAATTTTTTGCTCAATTCACGTCATTCTTTCGCGTTAAAATTTTTCAGAATTTAGACCCAGTGGCTAAATTAGTACAATTATAAAAATTCAGTGATTTATTCGACTGGATAAAAAGTTCAATGACCGATTCGTGACAAACTTAAAAGTTTGGGGCTTATTTGTGTGTTTTGCCAAAAAAGTATTCTGACGGGAAACTGCCTTCGGATAAAAGAAAAACCAGAAGAATTCGGAACATGATGTAGCCGCCAAAAGGAAGAGTGAACACTGAAACGATTAGCGGGGCAAAGATCAGAGCCTGAAAGAGGAGAAAGGAAGGGAATCGTAGAATTAGAGGAAATGAAGGAACGAATTGCAGCGGAATTCCCAGCTTTCCCATACAAACCCTACCCAATACAGATCGATTTCATGAGAGCTCTCTACCAATCGATTGATAAAGGCGGCGTATCCATGCTCGAAAGCCCTACAGGTAATTCGTTCTTCTTCATCTTCTCAACTCCAATCTCTGAAGATGGGTCAGAACAGAAGCGGAAAATAGTTTGATGTTTCGCTGTTCAATTTCTGGAAAAATGGGGATGATACTTTGTGGAAGTTGAAATTTCTTTATATTGATTTTCCTATTGTGGTTGCATCTGCTAGAATTAGGAGATTATTTTTTTCAAATCAGGTACCAAGGAGAACCCTCTGTGCTTGCATAGCTTAATCAAGCGGAATCCTGAATCTAACGTGAGAATAATAAGATGACAGATTTAAGTGATACTAAATTGCATCTGTAGACTGATTTCTGAGAACTCACCTAATTGTTTTATGTTTCTGTGTTACTATAACTTGAACAAACAGGAACTGGGAAAACAATAAGCATCATCTGTAGTGCTTTGCAGTGGGTGCTTGACCAAAGGCAAAGGTCAGAATCTGAAACTAAGGATGAATCTGATGGCAGTAAGGAAAATGGTGCTTCAGTTACTGCAGATGATGAGCCGGACTGGATCAGGAACTTTGTTGTCAGCAAAGACATCCAAACCAGTAACGGTGAAGGCAGGAAGAAATCTACTTTTGGAGTGAATAAACTTGAACGCATGAAGAAAAAGGAAAACAGTAAGGTTTCGTTTTCATTTGGTGAGGAGTGCTGTTCCACAAGAAATGAATGCAAAAGAACAGAAGAAAAAGATGGTGCTATCGAGCTGGATGAGGATGAGTTTTTGTTGGAAGAATATGAAAGTGAAGATGAAGCAGAACTTGGCAATGGGAAAACAAAGAGGAAATCTGGACTTCCACTTTATTCATCAACTGATGAGGAAGACGATTATGATGGGACTGATAAAGATGATGAGAAGAAATTGAAAGTTTACTTCTGCAGTCGAACACATTCTCAGCTTTCACAATTCATAAAGGAGCTAAGGAAGACAGAGTTTTGCAACTATATAAATGTGGTTTGTTTGGGCTCCAGAAAGACTTTGTGTATTAATGAAGGTACTAAGATTATCTCTTGTCTCAGTTTACTTTATTGTATAATGTCTCACCATCATGTTTTCAAATTTCAGATATTATAAAACTTGGGAGTCCAACTGTTATAAATGAACGCTGCTTAGAGATTCAACAGAACAAGAAGAAAGAAGTTTCTAAAATTATGGTACAAAATCTCCTAAAAACTCTTGATACCAGTGTTCAGTTATTGCATTCTGCCAATGAGGTTTGTTTGACATCAAAATTACTATGGTAGAAAACCTCTTATATACTCTTGATACCATTGTTCAGCTATTGCATTCTGCCAATGATGTTTGATGCATTCATAGTTCAGTTAACGCATTCCACAATTAGGTTTGTTTGACCGAGATGCAAAAGCAGTTGTTTTGTGGCCCACATGCCATCTGAAACACAACTTTTATCAGCTTACGGGCTTCAGTCTTGATTGCTTTCTGATTATTACAACAAACAATTCAAGACAAACTTGGCTTTGGTACCATGTTAAAGTACCACACATAATAAAACCTTTTTCAAGTAAAGAACCATCGACAGGATATAAACTTCAATATACCTGTAAACATAACAATGTCAATTAGAGTCACCTGAGAGTACTTTTTTTGCATTCATTGACTTTTATGTATTAGCCTGATTCTTGTTGCCCCGAAGCATCATCCTATATTCCTCATCTGAGAAATCAGTTCCCTGTCAAGTCACATTTGCTTATCTTCAGAGGAAGAAATACTGGTGATTTTTTGCATGTCTACATTGAGGGTTTTTTTTTTTTTTTTTATAAAAAAAATACTGTTTTTGCAGAATGTTGGTGCTCAAGGAAGAACACGTAGAACTAAAGCTTCATCTGGTTGTCCAATGCTTAGAAAACAAAATTTGCAAGTTGAGTTTAAGAGCCTTATTTCCAAACATGAAGCATTTGATATTGAAGATCTTGTCCGACTTGGAACAACTATGGGTACATGTCCATATTATGGAACAAGAAAAATGGCCCCGTTAGCTGATCTTGTGGTTCTGCCATATCAGTCTCTTCTAATGAAATCATCTCGTGAGTCGCTTGGACTGAATTTGAAGAATAATATTATCATAATTGATGAGGCTCATAATCTTGCTGACTCTCTCATCAAGATGTATGATGCAAAAATTACGCTGCCACAGGTAAATTTATTCTTTCAGCCTGTTTTGGTTGGAGTTAATTCTTTTTAATTCAATGAATTTATCATTTGGGCTTAATTCTGTAGATGAAGAGTTATTTACATGTTATCTTAGAATTGGTTAAAGAGTAAGAATTATAAATATACTCAATAAAAAATAACTTACAAATGATTAGTCACGTAAATGAATTAATCCATCAAGATTATTTCACTGGATTATGTGGATTAACACAAACCAAATGAGCTGTTAATTTTTAATATTTGTGTTAAGTGTGGGTTATTCATAAAACAACCTTTTAGGCTTTCTTGTCTTACGAGAAAAGAGTTTTGTTTATTTAAAGTATACTGGACAGGGATTGGAACTTCTATGCAATCTCATCCTCAGTGGACAGGTTAAAGCTTTTGGACCTCCAAGGACTAATTTGTACATTTGCAGTTGGAGACTCTTCAATGTCACATACAGATGTACTTGGCTAGATTCTATACTCTGTTGGGGCCTGGAAGCAGAAGGCACATTCAGACTCTGATAGTCCTTATTCGGGCTTTTCTCCAGGTGATAAATGAGGGTGTTGAAAGCAGAAAGAAAAACCAGGAAGATACAGTCACAGTATCAAAACAACCATTTGATTCATCGATGACCATCAATGACTTCTTATTTACTCTCAACATTGACAACATTAATATGTTCAAATTGCTATCTTTTATGAAGGAAAGTAACATCATCCATAAGGTAAATTTTGTAGGGTATAACTGTATATACATTTTCACAATCCTAAATCCTAATATCGTTTGTTCAGCTGTTTCACACTTCTCTTTTTATTGATATCCCAGGTTACTGGGTATGGAGACAAACTAACTAGCTTGCAAATCAAGAATTTGTCAAAGGAAAATAGAGGAACCTGTGAGGATGCAAGTGCTCTTTCTGGTTTCCGTGCACTGGTAGATATTTTGTCATCACTTAAAAATAGTGATGGCGATGGGCGGATGATAATCTCAAGGAAGAGACCAGCCGAGGTTGGACTAGAAGGTGGATACTTGAAATATGTTATGCTCACAGGGGAGAAGATTTTCGCTGAGGTAGTAGTATTTTTTCATGGTTTTAGGCTTTCTTTTTGCTTGTAGATCCTTGTATATAGCTTATAACAATCATCTCCACCAGATCATATATGTTTCTTCTTCGCTTATTATGGAAAACAAATGAATCATAAAGGACCCATTTGCAGTAGTTAAGTTTCACATCATACAAGGTGATGTTATATCTCAATTGTTTGTAGATCATTGATGAAGCACGTGCCGTCGTGCTTGCTGGGGGAACTCTGCAACCAATTGAAGAGACAAGGGATCGACTCTTTCCATTCATACCATCAGAACAGTTCCACTTCTTTTCATGTGGTCATATCATCCCTCCAGAAAACATACTTCCTATTGCGGTTTCCTCTGGACCTACCGGTCGGTCTTTCGATTTCAGTTATAGCTCTAGAAGTTCATCGACCATGGTGAGCAAGTTAAAAGCTTTTGGATCCAACTGTTATCAGCTGTGTGGCGTTATGTTAAACTTCATCACCTGTTTACCGTTGATTGTTTTCTAATGCTTTTATACAACATTTTCATCAATATTTTCATTTGGCTCGTAATGAACTGGCATCTTAAGTTCTATAATCCAAATAATGGTTTTTGATACCCTTATCTTTAAGAGATTTATGTTCCTCGTAATAGGCATATGACAACTTCTTGTTTATGTACTATTAGCTGATTATGTGACTTCTGGAATATATTTACTGACCAAACTGCATGTAACCTCACTGAGAAATGTTGTCTTCTTCACAGATAGAAGAGCTTGGGCTTTTCCTTTGCAATCTGGCCACAGCGGTACCTGAAGGAATCATTGTTTTTTTCTCTTCTTTCGAATATGAAGGACAAGTATTCAACTCATGGAAAGCTTCAGGAATCCTTGAAAGGATCATGAAGAGGAAATATGTCTTTAGGGAACCCAAGGGAAACACAGATGTGGAAACAGTCCTGAAGGGCTACAAGGAAACAATAAATAAACTCTCCAATGGATCAAAAGAAAATGCAGCATCTCAAAATGGTGCAATTCTGCTTGCAGTAGTTGGTGGGAAGATTTCAGAAGGCATCAACTTCAGTGATGGAATGGGTCGGTGCATAGTGATGGTCGGTTTGCCCTATCCGAGCCCTTCGGACATTGAGTTGGTTGAGAGGATAAAACATATTGAAGGTTTGGCATGTTCAACTTCCAGTAGAAGTGCTGGACTTTCAGTCACAAATGAGTATTATTACAATGGAGATGTTCAGGCTGGATTTAGCATACTAAGGAGCTGCAGGCACAGAGGAAAGGAATACTATGAAAATCTATGCATGAAAGCTGTAAATCAATCCATTGGTAAGTCCCAGTCACCAAGTGCAGTGGTTTATAATCCATTTAGTCTAGTCAGGGGAAAATGCAAAACCAGCTTTAAGAGATTTGACATTTTTAACGATTCGGTCCTAAAGGTTTTTAATTATCGAGTCATAAACGTCATGAAATGTAGCTAAAATCAGTTAGAAGAAACCCACGTGGTGATAACAGTGTTAATATTGCACTTGTGGGTTTACAAAAAAATAAATAAATAATAATAGGTGCCATTATTTTCCATTGTTCTTATCTTTGGTGAACGGTGAATATTCATACAAATAAGTTTAATATTTAATATTCTGCATTCTAAGAAGTCCTTTTTTTTAAATGACCTTCGTGAAAAGTAAGCATTTTATTTCTAGTATTTATTATTCCTCGTAATGTTAGCTTCCAAAGGAAATTGGTTTCCAGAAAAAAAAAAAAAAAAGGGCAAGATCAACGCCCTTTATACACATGGCCATATCCGTATGGCTCTTTTACTTTTAATTACCATATTTACAGGTAGAGCTATTCGGCACATAAATGATTATGCTGCAATTTTGTTGGTGGATGCCCGCTACACATTTGACTCGAGAAGCAATTCTGTTTCTCACCCAACTAGCAAGCTCCCGAACTGGATAAAACAGCGTCTTACTTCTGCAACTAATTATGGTGAAGTGCACAAGTTTCTCCATCATTTCTTTAAGTTCAAGGGTAGAGGCTAGAGACTGTCCACAAAACTTCATATATCTCCGTCCCCAATAATTATTAAAGGGCTTCAAACACACGCTTTTTGAAGTGAATATTTTTTCAATCAGCTTATTTCATTTGTGATTGATTTATTTTTCACTTCTCCCACCTAATGTAATTTGGCGAGTAGTGAATTAGAAAAATCATGGTGATTTCCACCTGTCTTCTTCTTCTTTCATCACAGATCATCAGCGACACCGGCCTGCTTTGCTGTCTCCCTGCTTCTCGCCACGTCTTCTGCCGTCAAATTCCGCTCCGCCGCTAAAGCCTACACCAGATTCATCCCCGAAACACAACCCAGATCTGGAAAACCCGCCGGCGACGGTTCCGCTTCCAGATCAGCCGGCGATGTGTCCTCTTCGTCGGGAAAGTTCACGGCGGGCGACTCGGCGCCACAGCAAACGATGCACCTGAACGGTACCCGTCCGCTGCCGTTTGACGGCCCTCCTCCTCTCATCACCATCCGCTTTCACCCTCAGAAACCCTGCCGCCGTCGTCATCTCCGATTCTTGCAAAATCAGATTGAGTCGATTCCAAAGAAACGCTGAATCACGGTGAAATTTAAAAAAAAAATCGTTCGGTCTGTGTTTTTCACCCCAAACTCTGCCCTTAAAAATAGAGTCTCAAACTTAATCAGAGTGAAATAAAATAAAAAAATAACTATCATTTACATCAAAATCAGGTGATTTATACTCATCTTTTTTTAATTTTGAAGCTCCCTATTAATAGGTTTAAAGGAACCTTGATATTAAGTGAATGTAAAATTTTATATATTTGACATAATTATCATTTAGCTGAAGTCGCAGAAATTGTGAGATACAAAAAAAAAAAAAAATAGAGTGGAAATAGTTTGCTAACTTTGGACAGAAATATTATTGTAAGGAAAATGTCATTTTCTTAGGACAATTCAAAAATAAAATATGTTGAATCTTTCGGAAAAACTGGAAGTGTGTCTCTATATATTACCTCCATGGCCATCCCAAGAAAGCCGGTATATTTCACTATGTATTGAGATTAATAGGTGTTTTTGAATTTCACGGTAATAAAGTAAAATATTCAATGTGTATCATGTTTTGAAATTTAAATATTTTAAATATATTTTATTTTTTAATTTATATAATTTTTTATTTTGTAAATATTCGAGTCAATCATTAACTTTAAGTTCAAACCTCTCACTCGCTCAAAACCCTCTGTTATTCTAACTTCGTTCATGAGGTTCTATGGTGGCCAAATCCGACTTGAGTCGGATCCTGGCTAGTATTTCTCCTTATTTGTTTTTTGTTTTCATTTTTTTCTTGTTTCTTATTTGTTGGGTTTCGGGCTGGTGTGTTAGTTCCACTACCAAAGCGTACGGAATAGTTTTTTGGGGAGTGAGAGTGGGGCTTCGACAACATATTTTCAGTGATATCTGGTTAATCCGATGTGATGTTTCTAGTCAAAGTTAGGTGGAGAGGCGAGGTGAAAATAATGAGTAGAGAAGTTGAGGAGGCAGTGGGCTTTGTTGAGCAGCTAGCGAAGAAGACCAAAGAGGCTTTCGTAAACTTAATGAGTTTAAAAGTCATGTGGTGCTACATGGGGAGCTTCGAAGGCTGGGAGAATAGGTTACTCTAGCGGGGAGGGCTGGTGAGCAGGTTCGGCGTGGTGATCTCGACACAGGGGATCGGAGGTCGTGAGAGCAGATGACGATTGTGGGGAGGGCTGATGAAAATGTTTTGGCAGAGTTCAGAAGTGGTGAGGAGAGGATTCGTGTCGCGACAAGGTAAGGCCGTGGTGGTGTTGCGAAGTCCACAAGCGGAGGGTTGGAGGCCAAGAGAGAAGGTGATGGTTGTGGGGAGGGCTGATGTGAAACTTCGGGTGGAGTCCAAAAGTGGCGAGTAAGGAGGAGTGGTGTCGAGGCGAGGTGAGGACAAGGTGGTGCTGGTGCGATCGGGGTGACTCGTGCATGACACGTCTTGCTGGTGATATCGGTGGTCGTCACGACTTGGTTGTGATGCTGGTGGTCAATTCATGTGTACAACGTCGATTCATCTATGAGTGATTAATGGTACTTGCAGTTCTTTGACGGTTTATGCGCTCAAGGAGTCAGAGGAGTAATTCACCCCTGCTACCAATGTTGGGCTAACAACTTTCCGAAAAAATGAGTCATGCATTTCCTTTGCCCTTTCATTTGAAAAAAAAAAAAATAATTCTAGGCGGGATGGTGTCAATTCGTTGGATCGATAAGACTGGTGTGTTATAAATTAAAGATTTTAAATCTTTATCATGTGAGTTTTTTATGGGGTAATGGATGGGGTCGTAGTCGGAGAGGTTAAGAAGTTAAGTTTAATTAGGTTTTAACTTGTATTTATTTATAGAAAATATTTATCTCCAAATCAGATTGAAAAAAAATCCTCCAATCTGTATACGTGACATGATATTAGTGGTGAATACCATCATTAATAGTTACGGGGTTAATAATTCTGTAATTAATAGTGACAGTTCCATAATAAATAGTGAATGTACCAATCAATAATATCATGCCACATATATAAATTGGAGGACTTTTCTTCAATCCAAATTCGAGATAAATATTGTCCTTTATTTATCTTTATTTTAGTTTAATAAAATTTTAAAGGTGACCGATAGGCTGCGCCTGCACTTCTTAACATGTGCAAAACTGCACACATCTTCACATATTCACAGGTTTACCATCACGCCAATTGGTGCGTTTATCATTTTTTTTTTGTTGCCTTTTTTTACTTCTTTTATTAAAAAATTGGTCAAATTACCTATTACTCCCCTGAATTATATGTTAACTCGCTCACTTTAGTCCGTGAACTAACATTTGTGCTCACTCAGTCCCTGAACTATGCATGTCACCACCCCTCCCCGGCCGGCATGTGCGTCATGTGCGGAACCGTCGTGAACGTTTCCGGAAGGCGGCGGCGACGGAACCGAACATCTCTTCGATTGTGGGACCCAAAACCCGAGCATTTTTAAACTTTTCCAAACTTATTGTTTCTAACGTGTTAATTAGGTTTAAGACGTTCTAGTTTTCTTAATGCCTAAACCTGCACCCGAAAACACGTTAGTGGTTTTCACAGAATATCACGCGTTGTCGTGATTAAATAACCGAATACATCAGATCAGAACTACCACCCGCTCGATTGGGTGAGTAGTTCCCGAGTATACCAAATCAATACATTCTTCCGATGTGATATGCATGCATGTTTGACTTACAGAGCCGAAACTACTGAAACCATATACGTACTTGCTTGCCGGGTCGGTCGACCCGACCCCCGACAATCTCGCAAGATACCGCTGATGCTGTGCTAATCATCATAAAGCCAACTAGACGGACTAAACCGTTGGCTGCTGTCTGTAAGCTCCTGAAAATATTAATATAGAGGGTGAGTCCTCGAAAGGTACTCAGTAAGGGTCGGTAAGAGTAGCAGATAAAAGCGTTGAACCTGCAGAAAATGTTAGCATAACATACGTAACATACATACATATGTCCCGAGGGACCATCATAACGTGGGTCCGAAGACCAGTCTGGCAGCAACATCATTTCCTTCATCATATAGCCCAGCTAATACTTACGACAGACCCCGACGACCGTAACCTACTCGGGACATCTCCGGTGGCCGCAACTAACACGAAACATAAAGTATATCATAAGATATACTAGTCGGCGGCCGCAACCAACTGACACATGCGCATGGATCCAGCGAATGGGAGTACGTTCCCTATATAACATAACATAACATATTATCGTAAGTAACAACCTGATCATTTCTGATCAGGCGAGAGGCAGAATATAACATAGCATAACATATAGCTGCTAGAAAACCATGTACCTGCATACTACTAATCTTACCGTGTAACTAGTACCGTCCCCCGGGAGTCACTGGGGCCCACCCTCGACCCGAGTACTAGCCATTAACTAGCCTAATATGCATAAGGAAATCTAATATTGCATATTAAGAAAGTTAATCCCGTTACCTGGAATGACAGATCCTGATGTGCCCGCAATAGTTCCGCAGACCAATCCCGCACCACCAGAACCTATCCTGATATCCAAAACATACATGTTGAATTTTAGTTTATATCTGATAGCTGATATCTCAGCCACTAAGATAACGTTGTTGATATCCTCTCCTCCTTCTCGCTGATGGTTACCTGAAAAGACCCGAGGTTGTGAGACCTTGGGGAGACGCTCCGACGCTCAAGTCAGTTCAAGAACTTAAGGTCTAATGTGTGTAGTTAGAGAGAATATCATACCTTTACTCTCAGATGAACCCCTTTATATATGGAACTGCCTCCATGATTCCCGGGCCACGTCTCTACATTGTAGGGAATGTAGGTGACGTGCCAGTTGGGAACGTGGGAGTAGAGGAGAATGTGGGAGTAGAGAATGTGGAAGTTATTCTCGGGAGGAGGCGAAGACATGGCTCACCTATCCTGAGCGGGATCACGGGATCGCGGACGGAGGGGGCGCAGTCACCTCGGCGCAAATGCGAGGGTTGTCCACGCACACCCCTACCTATGCTTGCGTGCGGGATAGCTGTCCTGCGAAGATGGGGCTGCCTGCACTTGCATGCGTGATAGTTGTTCTGCGATGCCCGTGCAGGCACACACCTGGGTAGCTTGGCGAGGCTTGCTGAGGCGCATTCTTGGATAGTGTACCAAGGAGCCCCCCCGCAAGCGGAGTTGGGGTGTGGTATTGAACTTCGCATGCCAGCATGCGTTAGTCAAAGCGCATTGTGAGGTAGTGGACTCGAGATCTGCGATATGTGGTCAGATAGCGACACGTGTATGGTTGAGATGAGGGGTCGGTTCGACTTCCCGATGTTTGGAAATTCAAAATTCCAGTGTAAATGACGCCCTTTGTACTATTGTGCCCTACTTTGTTTTGATTTGCTTTTGTGTTTCCGCAAGCGCGCCGCTGCCCCTTTTCCTTCCAGTGAGCGTTCTCTTCACAGACCGTCAATTCGTCAACCTAGGCTACTTTTCAAGGTTTTCCGATTCTCCACTTAGCAAGGTTAGTACCTCTAGTGTTTTATTACGAAGCGCTATAGCGTGTGCTGCCATGTGTTTGGCAAAATACGTCAGTGAGCCTCTGATCAAAATCATCTCTGTCATTTTCCTGATGATCTGTTGCTTGTAGATTATGGCTCGTAAGGAAGCACCCTGCCCGGTCATGCCAGAGTTGACCCGGAGCGGTTTGAGTAGTGATCGGCTTATCGCTGAACTCAGCAAGTATTCCTGGCGCGCTCATATGGTGGATTGCCGACTGTCTCGGGCCAACATTCTCCGATCCATCAATCTCCCTATGATGAAAAGGAATAAAGAGAGGGAGACTATGCCTCTGTTTCTGGCGCAACTATCAGTGGGGTTGAGGATGCCCATTCCATGCATCGTGCAAGATCTGTGCGCGTGGTGGCATGTTCCCCCTTCTCAACTTGGGCCGAACGTGTTTGGCCAAATCTCGGCGTTCGCCATTGCTTGCAAGATGGCTGGAGTGGAGGCATTTGCAGAGGTTTTTTTGTGGTTTTTCCATCTAGATCTGAGGTCCGATGACACCCGATTCCATGTTACTCCCATCAGCATGGGGAACAACAGTTCGATCACATTCATCGCCTCCCTGCGTTCCTTTCATGGCTGGCACAAGAACTTCTTCTTTGTTCTGCCGCAATCGGTCTGGGAGTTTTTGGTGGTGTTGAATGCTGGCCTGGTGCATGCGATGGCAGCGAAGCCGGTGCTGCACCGCGAGGGCCCTCAGTGGCGGGCCTATGAGACGTTACTCACTTGGTTGGATGACCTCTTCACCCGAGTTACGTGCGATGGGCTATTCCCCTTTGAGCTGGACTGCTTGGACGAGGTGGTGCTGAGCACTGGGCAGTTGCTGGATCCCAACGTGGGGCTGCCTCATGAAAGGTGGTCCGCGGCGTAATGAGGTCAGGTGGTTGATGCCCTTTTTGCTGCACTTACGGGTCCTAGGGGTTAGTGTGCTTATTTTGAGTTGTGTGCCCCTATCTGTTGGATTTTTGTAATCTTGTGGTTTTGCAGATGACCCAACACAGCCCGCGGATGCGCTGGAAAGGCCTAAGGTGGCCGCACATGCTACTCTGAGTGTGCATCTGAGCTGTGCTCAGGGGGACAGACCCGTCGGTGCCACCAATTCCCTGCGTGAGGTATTGCCTCTGTAGAAGCATGCGGCCAGTGTCGAAGGTCCCTCTAGTAGCGGTGGGGGCAAACGTGTGAAGACTGGTGTCAACATCTTCGCCGCGCAGGCTAGCGGGGTGCGTCAAGTCTTCGCGGGGAAAGTGGTTTCCCCCCCCACTCTGGTCGAGGCCCTTGTTCCGCCTCCTAGCTTTGGGCCATCCACGACAGGGGGTGCCACCTTGGCTCCAAAGAAGGTAGCTGAGGCAGGTGTGGTCGCTATGGCTGCAGGGAGGCC
>JBBYHH010322024.1:0-12334 GCA_038382905.1 Daphne laureola | reverse complement strand
GTTTTCCGACAATCCGGCATTTTCAGGCGTTCCGATGACCGACGGTGAGCCGGCGATAGGCCGATGGTGATCGGCGGTTGTGGTGAAGTTTAAAAAATTTAGAGTGAAATTATTAAGTTTAAAATTATTTAGGATTACTAAATTGTCATTTTTAAAATTTAAGATGCAAATAGAGTTTTTTAAAAAAAATTCAGTAATTAAAATTAACATTTTTCTCAATGATCCGTTAACTTTAACTGATAAAATAGATGGAAGAACCACGAATGCAACTTAAGTTTTAAAATGAAACTTAAAGAGGACGAAAATGAAAACTTAAAATGAGAATCCCAATAAGACGACAATTAAAGTTATAAAACCACCACCGGTGCATTTTACTAGATAAGAGTTAAATTCAAGACAATGCTTCTTTTTTTTCCCTTTTTGAAAAGCGGCGTATCATTATCTTAATTTAAAAAAAAAAAAACAATGCTAATTTTTATTTAGAACAAGACAATAATTTATACTGCGATTGAGTTTAGTTATTAGTAATTGTCTTGAGAAAATTTGTAATATGATACTGAAATCTTAAATCATTAGTTTCACAAATATTTGCAACCTGCAAGACCTCATCATGGTCCATATACCTATTTAGTACTGGGCTGACCCAAGTTATTCTCTCCCAAGTCCCAACCCAACACAACTAAACAGAATCCTAGTACCCTACTAAGAATGAAGATACTATATTTACTTCCATTTCTCACTTAACCAGATACGGCCATGGTTATTCCTAAAAACTTCCATTACTATTACAACTTAAGCCACACCATTTGGCTTCATCAGATCATGGAATTGAACATCTGAGTTCCAGATTGTATCTTCCCTAACAATATCTGGGCCAACAAGTGTAAAACTTACCACAACTGCGGTTTACTCGGTGCCGACCATGATCCATCTTCAACCTGAAGCATTGCATCTCTTTCAATATGTCCATCAACACACCTCAGCAGCACAGTCTACATTACAAGTAAAATACAATGTTACAGCAACTCCTGCCAGCAACTATACACTTAAACTTCCATTTACTGATCAAGTTAAAACTCTTAACAGCTGCAAAGTGGTCAGTCAGTTTTGCAACATGGATTTCACAATGTCACTCACCAGAAGTAGATGAGGGCTGATTGGCATCAGAGGTTGGAAAAATGACAACATTTAGTATCATTTCCTTGCGCCCTATCAACTCAAACACACAAGCATCTCCTACCTGTATATTATTGTCCCTCACAAATGCTTTCCAAGAATTACCAAATGTGGCATTTCTCTTACTGTATGAGACTCTCCAAGCCCTTCCATCAGCAATTTTCAAAATGACAAGACCGTTTGCTTTGAAATGCTTCTTAGCAAAGGCTGATGGTATGAACTGACACAAGAGAACAAGAATAAAAGAACATGAGCGGCAAATTCACAGATTGGCCCGAGTTGGCAAAGACTGCAAATTTCTGATGTGCCGATGATACAATATGCTTTAAAAAATAAACTTACAAGGGCCTTGGCAACATAAGCCGGCTGCATTACAATCACAAAGAAGGGTTTGTCAGATTTGAAGGACTTTGTTCTTTCAAGTGCCCTAGCTCTTTCTATAGAAGTCAAAGATTCCTTCCTGGCTTGAGGGTTAGAGCGAAAGCCATCTGCAGACAGAGCAATTACTGGCACAGGGCGAGCAATATATATATAGCATGAACTTTGATTTCATTCTTACCAACTGAAGTTGATGGGTCATTTGTACCCAAGGAACTAGTTGCAGTGGCTCCTTTAGCTCTACGATGAATTACTACATTCCATAACATGTTTACATCATCGATCATCTCAAAGGCACAAACATCACCGACCTCCAGATTGTTATCGTTTGCAAACAACTTCCAACCACTGCGGAGGTCCGAATACTTGTCCGTGGAGTACCACTTAGCTTGCCAGAGTTTTCCATCTAAAGATAGTGTCACTTTACCACTTCTCATTTTCAGATAAACATGTGAAAAGTAGGCTGGTATTGTCTGAAGAATATAAACAAAATAAGATTAGAACAAAATATAATCCAATGACTCTTCTAACCTGTGGACATTCGAGTTGAGCCACAGCATATTTAACTTAAAATGCACAACTGAGACGTAAATCTAGACACCCACCAAAAACAAAGCTTACCAATCTATATGTGGGACTCAGAAATGAAGGTTGAACTACAGCTAGAAAATATGGTTTATTAGAATTGAAAGAAGCAGCTATTTGAAGGGCGTTAGCCTTCTCCCTATTGCTAAGTGTTGGCTTCTTTTCATCTGTTGTCTGCCGCCTTTTCATGCCAGCATTACCTTTACCCCTCTTTCTTCCTGCAAAACAATATCAAGTCCACCAATTAACAAACCATATCACAACCACACATGAAAAGATGCCAGAAAAAAACAACGTTGCCACATTTAGTTACCAACCTGAGTTTGAATTAAACCGAGTATTTTGAATTGAGTCAGTCTTCCTCATTTTGAAAGGTCGGGTGCAGGGTGAAGAAGATCTTTCTTGCTGCTGACAGCAATATGATGACGGTTCACTTGACATATTAATTGAGAAATCATTGCCTCCAGTGCTCGGTTTTGAATATTCTATCTCTACACATGCCTTATCAAAGACAAGAACATGAAATTTGCAGTTCCCATCATATCTGAAAACTACCGAACATCCACATTTGAGAGAGTGATGTTCCATAAACTCCTTCCAGCCATTTTGCAGCCATATTTTACCATTAGATTTTATCAGTTGTACCTCCCACTTCTCAGAACTAGGGACCTCAAGCACAATACGGTTTGAAATTTCATCGGCATTAGAGAAGTGTTTGATTACAAAGTCTGCTGGAATTTCCTTTATGCGAAAGTGGAAAAGATCAATCAATATGAGCACCAGCCAGTCTTTAACAGTTTAAACAATACCCAGAAGAAAGACATACCAACTTCCCATGTTGAATTGATTCCTCAGATATGATGTTGAGAAAGTGAGGCGATTTCGTTGCAGATACAGAATGATCATATGGTTTCTGTTTACAGAAACTGATCATACAGCAGAAAATGGGGCTATCTACCATAAACTTGAGAATCGATACAATAAAATATAGTGTTGTGCGGGTGCTTGCGTGTGAAATACTAGCTACAATTGCTTTAATAATCATTTGCACAATGTTCCATTGAAAAATTGTCACATGTTCACTCTTCTGACCTAAAACAAAGTTTATTTGGTAAATTCATGTGAGGATAACTGGGTAATAAAATGGTCACATGCCAATTTTGCAAGTGAATGTTAAAAGAGAAATGCTAAACAAACTCACTTTAACAGTCACTTGCACATTCTCCTATTAGAAATTTGACAGTCTACTTTTTCTTTTGAACCTAAATGCAAGTTGATTGATCAATTTGATCTTTTAGCATGTTTAAGAGCCAAATACGACCCACAAGGTTCATTGGTCATATACATAACATACTTACGAGCTTCTTTCTTGCACACACACACACACAAGGAAAAACAACTCACAGGAATGATGGTGGGTTTTTGCTCCGGAGCATCATCGGCATGAAACCCAGACGGAAAGCTGAGCGGAACAAAGACGGGCGGAGATGCGTGTGTCTGAAAACCAGCATCCCCAAAATCAGAGCTGGGTTCGAGGTCTTCAGGAGGGAAATCGATGAACGGGACGGGGTTGTTGAAGAGATCATGAGAGACGCCATGAAAGAAGGTGTCGAGACCGTGCATATTATGTAGCATAAGATGAAAGCTCCTGTATGTACCTGAGGTAGGTAGGCAGAGAGATGATCAGATGAGAAGAGATAGTGAAGAGGTGTAAGAAAGAAAGACATGATTTTGATTAAAAACAAAAGGGTCTTACTTTGGTCAGGTCAGTGGCTCCGATTGCATGCAAAAGAGGTTCCGAGGCAGAAGACTAATCATCATCATCGGAACAACATTGTGCCATGCCATCTCTTTGACCACCACCACGAGGTTCACGACGGATGAAAAGAGAGCAAAGTGGTACTGGTACAGAACACAACACTCGACAATAATAATAAGTAATAAATTACAAAAGTCCCACATTTTGTTGTTCTGTCAAATCTTCAGTTTACTCCCTATTTTCAAACATATGCAATTACCCCAGAGTTTTAGTAAAATTTTTAATCACTCATCTGGGTCCGTTTGAGATAGCGACAAACTGACAACAAAGAGCAACTACTTGAATTTTAGAGATGAGAGATACAGAGAGATTTGGGAGAAAAAATTTAAATGTGTTAGAAATATATTGGTTTTTTGGAAAGGGGAGTAGTTGAATAAATTACTTAATTATTTATAGTGATAGTTGAGAGACAGTCCGAACTGATCAGTGTCACAATAATATGGACTCGCCCTCTTTTCTGTGGTTTGAGCTCTGCGGTTTGAGCTCATTCATGTTATGGCGGAAACTGGATGACAACAACAGTTTAACAGGATGATCGGTTGGAGAGAGAACAAAAAAAAAAAATATTCAGATTAAAATATTAGAATAAAAAATATTAGTAAAAATAAGAGAAGTTAATCTAATTTTTTTTATAAAGTCAACTATGGCAAACTGAAATTTTTTCCAAAACTCGTGGGACTTGTGTAATTTACCCTAAAAATGAATCAATCACGACATATGCCCCCAACTTGACATGGACATTCGTACGAGATGTATTTAATTGATCCCTCCGTTTCGTCATCGGGTTCGGGTCCCTCCCTGACTCCCTCCACTTTTTTATGTGATTCTAGAGTCTAGACGCATAAATAAATTGGTTTAATGTAAAGGAAACGGAAGGCGCAACATTTCTAAAGCATGGAAATTGAGTATATAACTCATTCATACTTATCCAATCCAACCATGAATCAAGAGTAGAGTAGACTCAACGCATTACTGACCTGCTGTTGATCGACGTCGCCTATTTCGTGCATTCCGGCCAATTGGCCAACAAACCAGCAACTAAGGTATATTCAACCATATCTGGCTTTTGAGATCATATTATAGATTGAAACTGAAGGTTGCAGACCGGACAGAGTCATCTGCTTCACCAAACCATCTGCCTCTTCACCCTTTCCATCCCTACAAAGAACACCAATAGTGGCGCTATAGCTAGCCACATTTGGAACCATTTTCTCCCCACACATTTCTTTCACCAACTTCAAAGCCCTGTACGCATTACCCTCTTTGCAGTAACCAAGAATCAGCATGTTGTAAATCACATCATTTGGCTGCAACCCCACCTCAGTCATGGACTTGCACATCTCCAGTGCTTTTGACATATTCCCTTTCATGCATAAACCATGGATTAAAATCCCATACGTGTAAACATCAGAAGCTACACCAGCTTTCTTCATGGAAGAGTATATCTCCAGTCCTTTTTCCATGTCCCCAGCACCAACAAAAGCATCAATGGCAATTGAATATGTCACTTTTGAAGGTCTAATGCCTCTCTCTTCCATTTCATTTATTACCACAGTTACTTTGTCTGCATCTCTAGCTTTAGAGAATCCTGAAATAAGACTGTTATAGGTCACCAATGACGGAGATAAGCCACTGGATTTCAACTGACTGAATAAGTTCATAGCACTCTCCAACTTCTCCACATTACAAAAGCCATGAATGAGCGTGTTATACGTGATCAAGTTGGGTGTAATCCCTGCACTTTTCATTCGAAGAACCAACTTGTTAGCTTCCCATATCCTCTGCTTCTTACACAACCCGGTAATCAAAGTGTTGAAAGTAACGACATTACAAGCAATACCTCTCTCACGCATTTCATCGAACATTTGGAAGGCTAAACCAACTTCCCCAGAATTGCAATACTCATGTATGATAGAATTGTACGTGTAGAGGCTAGGGACCACGCCTTGGACTTGCATCTTCTCAAACATCTCAAACCCCTCACTTTTCAATCCTCCCTTAAAGAACCCGTTGATCAAAGCCGTGTAAGTATAATGGTTGGGGACCAAACCCAGTGCCTCCATTTTCGAGAAAAGCCTGTTGCCCATTTGAGCATCGCCGTTTTTACAGAATCCATGAATCAGAGTAGTGAATATAACAACATCTGGATGCAAACCCAGCTCCAGCATCTGAGCCAGAAGCGCAAAACTCGTCCTCCTCACGTCGCAATTCCGGGAAAACCCTTTGATCATAATACTGAAACTGTACTCATCCAATCTGACCTTCCATCTGATGTCCCTGAAAAGGAGCAAAGCTCTGTGGAAAGAAGAAGAATCGGATGCGGAGAGTTCAGAGAGGATTTGGTTGAAGAGGGTAGGTTCTGGAAGAGGACCGAGATCAAGGAGACGAGTGAAATAGGGAAGAGCTTCGAGGGGGGAGTGAGAGCGGAGAAGGGAAGTGATGGTTGAGCGGAGAGTGTGGGGGTGAGGTTTCGGGTCAGACGCGGCGGCGGAGTGGCAGCTGGAATGCGCTAGATGAGGGACGAGAAATGAGGGAAGTTGGAAGAAGACGACGGGACTCTGCACCGGCAATGTAACAGCTTTCTGAGACATCGGAGCTTCATTCAGAAAGAATGATGGGATTTGGGATTGGGATTGGAACCGACGGTGCTATGTCATGGGCCTACGAGCTACACAACACTTTTCTCTAACATCCGAATCTGACGTCAAGTTGACACTAAAATTAATTAAGAAATGATTAGACAGAAGCAATTTAGTTAAAAATAACCTTAATTCTAACGTTACCTCCGTTTTATCTTTTCGGCTTAATTCAGTGGAATTGGGAAAAAAGATTGAAAAATTTAGGAACTATGTTTTGACTGATGGATAAAATATATGTAAATAGAGAAATTTAAAAAAAAAATATTTTATAAAATATAAATAAATTTAAAATTATTAAATGTATTGGAATTGAAAAATTTGAATGATCCTTCTTAAAAGCTAAAGTTGGCGGACAAACGACCTAATCATGTAAAACTAAGGAATGATATCGATAGTTAAGTAAAAAAGTAGAGCTAAAGTTTCTAAAAATGTACCATTTTTTTAGAACATTCTAAAAAAGAACCCACACCGTTTGTTTGAAGAGGATGGAGTATCTAAAAAACAACCAAGTTGGTTAAGTTCTATAATCACAAAACAACCAAGTTGGTTAAGTTCTACAATCACAACATGATTGTCACAACTAGGGCTGTAAACAAGACAGGACGAGCTCGAACTCGACTCGAATGTTTCGGATCGGGCTCGAACTTGGCTTGACAGCTCGACGAGTCTTCATGATAAAGACTCGAACTCGACTGAGCTCGTGAAAGCTGAAAATGGTTTCTCATAATATGTGCGATACTGTGAAAGCTAAAAACGGGCTCTTTCTCCATTCAACAAAATAGACTTACAACTATTAATCCATTATATAAATCAAAGCAGACAATCTAAGAAACATAGTTTCTGATCCGCATAGTTCATTTTCTGCCTTCCAAAATGAAAACCAATGTCATCATCGTGTTCATGACGTACCTCTCAGGATGAACTGCCTGATCCCTCCAATTTAGACTTCTTCAGTAAAGCTTGTAGAATCTTATTCTGTTTCTTCTCTATTTTTCTCATAGCTTTCATCCTTTCAGCTTCCCTCTTCTCCATATTTTCAACCACTTTACTCTTTTCCTCATCCCGCTGCTTCAACGCTGCAATCTCTTCTTGCATCTTTATCATATTTGCAGTTGCAGAAGATTGACTCAGTAAATAGCTAATTGAATGACGAGCTGGAGGAATTCGGACGTGTTCAGATCCTAAACCAGACACTTTCCCCCGTTTCTTCTTACCAACTGCCTGTATGAACGCGACTTCTACATCAAATTGTTTGTTGCTTCCAAACCCTGTTTCAAGCGTTTGTTGTTGGGTGTTGACCTTCTCCTGAGAATGAACAGAGATAGATTAAATATAGAAATTCTTTATACGTACTAAACTCACAGTACTATTTTGTTAACCAACATGTATTTATCCGAATGATGTAATTCGTTTACTCACAATGATGTTCTGAGCTTTACTGCTATACATTGTGCCATCAGGCCGGGAGTTGACATGTGTGAAGAGTTCAAATAAGTTAGGATCTCGACCATCAGGGTCTTTATTTCTCTGCAAATACGTAAGCAATTGATAGAAAAGAACAATGATTAGTAATAACCAGAACAAATATAGTTACTTAGAAACATCCATATGGTTGAATTACCATCTCGATTCTTAAATCTGAAACAGACTTTGCGCCCCCTCTATATATCATTGCATTGTCACCGGCCTTTTTGCGCACAACTTTCATTGCCTTAGATTTCTGAAGGAATGCCTCGCTAGCAAAATAATTCTCCAATCGTGCAAATGATTCCTTGCTCATGTAATGACATAACCGTTCTCGCTGTTTCCTCTTTGGTTTATTTCTAATTGTGCAATATAAGTGTATCAAATGACGCTTACCGAGCTGATTGAAAATGTCCCAAATCTTGATCGTGTCGCTTTCATCCCATATACAATGTTTCTGGAATAACCATAATACTCCCTCTGTCCCAAATGTGTTGTCCCCTTTCCTTTGCAAATTGCAAAGGAGAGGGGACAATACATTTGGGATGGAGGTAGTATAATGAGCATGTATAGTATAATGTGTGTATAAATTGAGCAAGAAATATTGTTTGTTTAATGTTAACATACCTTGAATTCAGCCCACCATCTATCGACCGCACCTTCCCTTACAGCGTGATTCCAGGTTTCATACGCTGCGTTTGTTCCACCATCATACGCTCTTTTGATGGAAATTGTAATCCAACGTTTAGCTTTTGGCGGATCAAATCTACATCATTGGAAACAGTAAAGACAATGCTTTATATATCACGGAAATCATGTTCAGAATTTAAATGTAAAACCATCATGACATACCCTATACCGAATGGCCTAATGAACTGCCGTTCTTGTTGAGTAGCTGAGCCATGTACACCAGGTCTGCCTCTGGACTTACTTCCTTGACTTCTCTCTCCCATCAACCGTTCCAGTGAGCCGCTGGTAGGCCCCTCCTGTGATCGCATTGTCTCACTAGCCATGGTATCCGAAGAGTCATTTGTTGTGCCTGTTTGATGTACAACCGGAGGTGTGAAGGATACATAGCATGACAAGTGAATCTACAGCCTATCTGTACTAACAAGCTACACATGATCCACACCTTCAATAGACAATAGCAGAACCAAAATGAAGAGATGTCAAAAGAACACAACATTATAAGTACAAGGCACCAACCTGAGTTTGAGTCAACCTCAGTTCCTAGGGTTGAATCATTCTTCGTAACTTTGTAAGGTCGATTGCACTGCTCCAATGATCTTCTTGCCCTTTTACAGCATGATGAGGGCTTACTCACAATCTGAATGGACGAATCATCATCTTCTGTGCAAAGTCTTGGATACTCTATCTCGATAGAAGTCGCATCAAAGATGAGTGTATGAAATTTGCAGTGTCCTTCATATCTGAAAACCACTAAATAGCCATCCTTAAGAGAGTAATGCTGAGAAAACTCTTTCCATCCATGTTGTAGCCACGTTTTACCATTGGATTTTGACAGCTCTACCTCCCATTTTTCACCACTGGGGACCTCAAGCTCAACTGAATTTGTGATTCCAGTGCTATTAGACAAGTGTTTGTGAACAAACGTTGCTGGAATCTCCTGTATGAACAAAGAACAATCTGCAAATTTAAACACTCCTAAATACCAAAAGTTCCGGGCTCGAAAAACTTACCAGTCTTCCATCTTGAATCGAGTCCTCCAAAATGACCTTGAAAAAGTGAGGCGATTTGGTTGCAAACAAACGACGATCACTTGCTCTCCTTTTGCAGGGTGTGTATATCTATACAAACATACGAAATTAGGGATCTACGAACTACGATAAGCTTTTAGGAATGCAGCTTCTTCTAGTTCGCTCCACCAGAAAGTTCGCACGGAATAAGAAGAGGGAACTTACAGGGATAGAGGGCTTTTCTTCTGAAGCCTCAATGTGACCACCATGAGACCCAGGTGGCAAGCTCGCCGGAGCAACGGCGGCGGGCGGAGACGCAGGGTTCTGAAAACTAGCACTGGTCCCTTTATCGAAAGAATCATTGCCGGGTTCTAAATCTTCGGGCGGGAAATCGATGAATGACATGGCGTTGTTGAACAAACCATTGGAGACGCCATTGAATAGTTTCTCGGGATTGTTCATGTTGGAAGGCTCAGTATCCGGAAGGGAGAAATTACAGATTACAATGACGCCGAATGAACCAGACTAGATGAAGCCGATCGAACCAGAAGAGATTTTTGCATTTGAGAAAAGTGAGAAATCTGTAGAAGAGATGATCAGAGGTATCTCATTCTTAACTCGGCAGAGCTCGAGCTTCGAAGAACAGTGACAGACGAGACGACTCAGAGAGTCAGTGAGCTGCTAATGTCTAAAGCCAGAGGGGGTAAGGCCATGAATAGTCCTAGACGTTGTTTTTTTTTACCCCAAAAGCCCTATACCTCTCAAATGTTTTAAATGAGTCCTACAACTTCACAAATTTTACAAGATGAATCCTAAAATTCGAGGAAATCTGCCAAAAACTTCCTTAGCAAAGTGCAATTTTGACCTTAAGATTTTAAAAATATATATTTAGTGCCTGAAATGACTCTAATATCAATTTTAACAAAGGTAGAATATAAAGTAATGATGGAAATGAAGAAATAATAATGGAAATACAATACAAGGCTTACATTGATGCTTAAGATATAAACTTACAATAATTTGGTGAAAATAAGGTATTCGAATTTCTCAGACTTTATTATACATCTCGAATAATTACAGATTGAGCATTAATCACTTTCCTTTTACCTTGAGTTTCATCATGTTCATGTTTCTTAAACGCGGATCTAACCAAGCTTTTAAAAATTATAATCATTGATTAATATTATTTATTTCGAGAATTTAAATGTTACAATTTGGATGATAATCAAGAAAACTTCTAAAATAATATTGTTAATCTTTTAGGGTTGGAATTTTTTTTAAAGTGAGTAAATGTTATTTCTCGATATCTTCAGGTAGATATGATAGAAGAAAAAAAAAATCGGAAAGCCAAGAAAACAATGAATATTCCTTTTAGAACTACATTGGTAAACTACAAAAAAAATGTAGAACGAAGAGACCTACCAGACTTTCAAGACTGAATTGGTAAATTATAAAGACTTGGGATTAATTTGGTAAAATTGGAAGTTGTAGGACTGATTTGATAATAATAATAATAATAATAATAATAAAAGATTTTTAAAGTCCTTTTCCCAAAACCAGAGTAAGTGCCACCAATTTAAAGATGATTCTTCTCCTCAACAAAGAATTAAACAAAGCATTTGTTAGGACAAAAAACGATATGGCTTAGGGTTTCAGAGCTTTCTTGCCGCCGCCGATCGCTTGCTCCAGATGATACGGCCTTCCTTTCCTCCGGTTGTGAGAGACATTTTCCACTGCGCGACGGTTGTCTTGCCCCTTCGCTAGTGATGAATTCCTCCGATTGCAGCGGCGTCGCTACTCTCGCTCGCCCAAAATGAGCCGATTCAATCGATCGATCGGCGCTTCTAATACTGAATCGATATAGCAGCCCGACGTTTTGAGGCGTCTCTAGCACCGCTCCGGCCTCCGTTGACGGTGTGGGATGCATGAGTTTCGGTTCTACGACATGATGGTTTGGGCAGGGTCGTGTTTTGCGGTGATTTTTGAATCTGTTGGAGCCGGGTCGCTCCGGTGATGAGTGGAAGAAGCGAGTGTCGTTGACTGAGCTCCACGGTGATGTTGGGAGGGTGGCCATGGCCTGGGGATCTCATTTTGTCTCTGTCTTTGCACTGTCGGGTGAGGGGTTTTAGTCAGCTGTCGGGGCCAGAAGGAAGAGGCTGCGGTCTGCAGGTGTAACGGTGGTGGCTCCGGATCGGCTGTTATTGGGACCAGGGGAATCCGAGCCGGACAACAGTCCTTGATGGATTGTTGTCCGCTTATTCTACTATGGGAGGACCTTTATTTTTATTTTATTTATTCACACTTTGCTAATTTTCTACTTTTTTCACGGATCCTCTTTTATTATTTATGTTTGGTTCTTAGGATTTTAGTTCTTTATTTAGTTAGTAATCATCAAAGTGTGTTGTGGTGGTTTCTATTCTTACTAAAGTTAGTTCTCATCTTCGCTTATTATGGTGCGCCGGTACCGTATAGGGGTACTGAGAGCGGGATTCAGGATCTTTTTACCGTCATAGTGGTTATGACCATCATCATGAGTTTGCATAGCATTCAGATACCAGTTCAAGTGAGTCTAACCT
>JBBYHH010321693.1:0-20890 GCA_038382905.1 Daphne laureola | reverse complement strand
GATCGTGACAGTTGAGTTTAAGACCGGTTCCATGGTAGGGGTAGGGGTGTGCAGGTTAAGGATTGGACAACGGTTCCACGTGTCTTCGTGACCGCAGAACCCGATGATTTCTTATTAGAGTGTCATGGTTAATGAGTCTTTGAGACTTGAACTAACTGCGAGGTGACACAATGTTTCGCGGTTCCGCGACACGGTTATTGTTATGATGGTATGCTCCTGTGCGTCTGTATGAGAATGCGGATATGATGTTGGTATGGTATGATTTCCGTGTGTCTCCATGAGAATGAGGGGACTGGTTCTATGAATCTGTATGATCACAAACCCTCCGGGATTGATGAATGATGGTTAAGGGTCCTAGGCCCTCACTGGTACCGAGCGTTATGTTATGAGAGATGTGTAGGAGACTCCTATGGTACCTTCCCAGTATCACAGGGGGCCGTCATGATGTGGTGTGTGGGTTGGATTAGGGATGGTGAAGTGGGACAGGATGAGTGAATGCTATTGAAGTGTATTATGTTTATTGTATGTATTTATTATGATGTCCCACTCACATTGTCTTTGCAGGTGTCAAAGCTCGAAAAAAACCCTTATTTATACCTGCACCCTTACTGGGTTCTTTTGGGAACTCATCCCCCTTACTCTTTATATTTTTAGGAGCATCAGGTTCGGGGCTTGCGGAGTAGAGATCCTCTTGGCCTATAGCTCCATGGAAATTATGTTATATCGTTCTGTAGGAAGCAATAGGATGTTTGGGTACTGAGTTTGTTAGTTGCTAATGGTTAATGTTTGTAAATTGTCACAGCTTAAAGCAGCAGCAGTAGTTGGTCGGGCACACAGTTGGACCCTTGTTGTCCTGGTAACCGTGCAAAGTAGGTTTAGCTTATTAGCTGGATGTATGCTCCGTAGTATAGCATGCACATCATGTAGACTTTAAGATGTTCTTTTGATGGATGTATGTTACAGTGTTGTATATATGCTTGGATGCTTGACGGTTATTACTGTATGGTTATGATTCCTATGTTTATGTTTTGGAAGTGCTTGCCGGAGGCAGCCTTCCTTCTGGATTTCTGATCAGAGCGGAGCTCGGTTATTGTTATTCTTCTTTGTTTGAAGGGACTTGTATGGGAACTACCCACTATTACAGTTGTGTTTTATAGGGTTTGGTCTTACAGGTTACCGCTGCCCCACCGACCCAGCATTCGCTTCCCGCCGGGCCGTGCATAGACGGGGGTGGTGGTAACAGTACCGAGCCATAATACTAGCTGGTACTCACTAACATAAATTGAACAAATTTTGGTAGTCCTGTGAATCTTTGTTGTCATTTCATATGTATTATGATATCTCAAAGCTGATACTGAATGTTGATACTGATGGCCGATAGGTCCAAAGTGGGCCTATTGACCCAAAAACCCCACAAGAACGCTTGAGTCAGAAACCCAAGAAAGGGGGCCCATTAAAAATGGCTGAAGGCATCATGCCCGAACGCATACATCCACAAACTGAGGTCATGCCCTCAGCACATTACAACCTGATGACTTGCATCCAGGATACATTTCCCACCTATCCTCTGACACCAACCGCCTCTTTCCTATCAAAGTATTACAGATGTACCACCCTATTAGACAAGACTATATAAGCCTACATCAGTCCATCACTTAAGGTAACTATTCACTCTGCCCAAGGTCTGACACATTCTCTCTACCCAATATACTGACTTAAGCATCAGAGGACCCATCACCGGGTAAAACTCTGGTGCAATCTATAGATTCTATCAACTGTTTAGGCTAACCCAACACATGGAGATGGAGTTGAATGCCATCAAGACTAGAAGTCAGAGACTTAATAACCTGGTGGTCCCCATTAAAGAACTTCCACTAAATGGCGATGTCTATGGGAACGACGGAAGCTCTTGGGAGAATGCCAAAAGATAGCAGTTGGTGGGGACACCCCATTCCCATGAAGCACAACCTGAGCATGAGAATCCACTAATCAAAGGCTCGGACCGAGAGTACGCCAGAGGCACAGTGATGGTACATCTATCAGTCCAACCGATGAACTAGATAGCCTTAGAGACTATTCAAGTCTAGACAGGAGCAAGTTCAGGCAAGCATCGAATATCCCGGATCCAGCCCTAATCAGAACCATTAGAATGGTGATTACAGAGGAAAGACAGAATCGGAGATAGATAATGAAGCATTCCTAGAACACATCAGTCATGTCGCATTCCAACCACGACCCTCACCTTGGAAGAACCCTGACTCCCAGTCTGGAACTCATTAACCATCCTTACCTGAGGGGAAGGGAAGTCCAGAGATCCTGATCACCAAGAATCCATGATCGATCCCTGAGGCCTAAATGATTGATAGGGGAAGATCTGATAGATGAGGTCATCAGGCAGTTAACTCAAAGATTGGAAGAACTAGAGAGGGATCCTAAGAGAAGATCGGAAGCAAAACCATAGGGATCCACAAATGAAGAAGGCCCGTTAACTAACAGGATCCAGGAAAGTCCAATGCTAAGGGTATTCAACCTCCTATATGCATTCATCAGGAAGTATAAAAGAGCAATGGAGTTGAAAGGAGGAAATGAAGTTTCATTATACAAGTGTTTGGAAGTAGCCCTCGGAGGCCCGACCTCTAACTGGTATAATGCCCTGCCCTCGGATTCAATTTATATCTTTAGGGAACTCACTACTAAATTCACGACCCACTTTATCGGGAACAAGAGGTCAGCAGAGTGAGCGATCCAAATGTTTTACATCAAAGAGAAACCGAATGAAGGTATTCAGGAATTTTTTGAAATAATCAATAGAGAAGCGGTGCACGTATCCAACCTCACGGACAACATTTGCATCATGGAATTTGTTAAAGCCCTATTGCCAAACTCAAGATTGGCCTACGAGCTATCCAAAAAAACCTTCATTCATTGAAGAAATATATTCGGTGACCCATGAGCACATGATAGCTCAAGACCTACTGTCTCAGCGGGATGTCAAGATTGAGGGTAAAGAAACCCGAGAGCACCAAATGGAAGAACGGAGAGGCAACTCGAACCCGAGGAGCTCAGAAGGATAGAGAAGGCAGAGGAAAGGGTTCTGGAAATCCATTTCACTGACCTCACTCAACACTTCCCGAACCACCATCCTAGCTACCCTGAAAAGAGAAGGAAATGTAAACTGGCTGTGGGCAATGCCATAGGGAGCCAAGCGCAAGGAAGCAAAGTACTGTCAGTTCTATTAGAAAAACGATCACAACACTGAGCAATGCTATAAGCTGAAGAGATACATTAAGCACTTGATCAAGAAAGGCTCCTTGGTCCAATACCTGAAGATGTCTTTGGGCAAGACAGAAAGGCAATCCCGGGGAAAGCAGAAGGTTGATAATGAAGGTTCCGAACCAGAAAGGAGAGGTAGAAGAAGATCCCCTGGATGAACCACAAGTATAATCAACACCATCACCACCACCCTAGGTTCAAGTGAGAGGAAGAGAAAAGAAAAGGAGATTGCATCCCTCAGCTATAGTGATCCCTCAGACAAGGTTAAGAGAGCCGATAGCCCAGTAGTAAAAGTTCCACACTATGACCCACTGGTCATCACTGTCAGAGTTGGGACAATTGATGTCAAGAGAGTCCTCTGTGATGGCTCAAACATAGATGTTCTATTCACCAAGACATTCAAATGGCTAAATCTGAAGTCCAGTAAACTGACCCCAGTAAAAACTACCACGTACGGGGTGGGACCAGATGAGGCACATTCGAGCTGGTTAAGCATCCATCTAGGTAGTGAGAAGATGTATCATGATCTCTGTTCTCACTTCTGGTGGCCCAGTACGCGGAAACATATTACCACTTATGTGGCTAAGTGTGCCACTTATCAATGGGTGAAGGTAGAGCATCAGAAGCCAGATGCGACTTTATAGACTTTTCCCATCCCTGTTAGGAAGTGGGGTAACATTACCATGGACTTTCTAATAGGTCTACCTCTAACTCAGTCACATCAGGATTCCATATGGGTAACAGTCGACCGTTTGACAAAATGTGAACACTTGTTGCCGATCCGAGTGATGGATCCATTAGAGAAGCTTCCCCGTCTGTACATTCAGAAGATTATGCAGTTACATGGAGTTCCAGACTCCATTGTATCTGATTGGGATCCACGGTTTACCACATGATTTTAGAGAGCCTTTCACAAGGCACTGGGCACGTGATTCCATCTAAGCACATCTTACCATCCCTAGACTAATGGACAGTCGGAAAGGGTGATTCAGATTGTGGAGGATATGCTATGGAGTTGTGCATTGGACTTCAGGGATCACTGGGACCAACACTTGCCATTAGTGGAATTTTCCTATAACACGATCTATCAGAATACTATTGATATGACACCTTATGAGGCACTGTATGGGCAGAGGAGTATGACACCTCATTATTGGTCCAAGGCATCTGATAGGATTGAGTTGGGCCGTGAAGTCATCAAAGAGACCACCAAGAAGATAAAGAGTATTCAGGCATCATTTAAGACCATGAACGACCGCACCACCTCTTATGTGAATAAATGGCACAATGATTTAGAGTTTGAGGTTGGAGACAAAGTTTGGCTCAAGGTTGCACCGATCAGAGGGATCGTTATAATTGGTAGGAGGGGTAAGCTAGCCCTGAGATATATTGGTCCTTATAAGATTCTAGAGCGCATTGGCAAGGTTACCTACAGGTTAGCTTTGCCTCTGAGTATATCTGCGGTGCACAATGTATTCCATGTCAGTATGGTCAAGAAGTTGATCTCGATGGAAGAGGTTGAGTTGCAGCCAGACTTATCTTATCAGGAGGTGTCGGTCACTTTTTTGGCCAAGGACACTCTAAAACTCCGTGACAAGTTGATCCCGATGGTTAAGGTTCAGTGGTCACATCATTCCGACCGGGAGGTAACTTGGGAGACTGAGAAGGACATGATGGAGCGTTACCATGAGGAGTTTCACCGTGGGTGGATGGTGACTTTCTGAAAATGGATATTAATTTAGGAAATGGTGTTGGTGCCGAAGTGAGGAGATATTTTGGGTGGAAATATAGTTAAGATATGATAATATACATTATCTTATGGTATAAGTATAATATGCCATAAAATAATACAAGTGGAGTACACATGTCATTAAAGTGCTGAAAGAGAATTATCATATCTTATTATTAAGTGTGGTGGTGAATATTAAGGAGTTGAAAGGTGGGAATTGGTTATGATTTGGTAAATTAAAAAGAAAATAAAAGGTGAGGTAGTATAATATTAAGTGAAATATTAGTAAGGAAAGAGAGAGAAAAATCATTTTTCATGAGTTCTTCTCTCTCTCTTCATTGCCAAAATTCAGCATCCTCTTCTCTTCAAGGTTTATTTTCTTGGCTTCTTTTCTTCATCCTCTCATCAAGATTATTCAAGGATTCAAGAAGGTGAGCTAGTTTTCATGATTATTTCATGGTAGTATCAAGATTTGGTTGGTGTTTAAGTTCCATTTCTCCCTCTCATTTAGGCAGAAATTTGGGCATCTTTTGGGGTACTCCTGCTCCATCAAGTTCTTCAATTTTTGCTTAAGGTAATCTTGGATTTGAGTCTATGTTGAAGTGGTATTAAGATCTCCATCCTTGCTTTCCTTTATTTGGCTGAAATTCATGTTATGGATAAGCTAGGGTTTATGTTTGTGATTAATGTTTGGATTGAGATGGAAGTGAGCTTTCAAAGTGATGTATGGATGGTTAGTAACACATTTCTTGCTTGGGTTCGACCTTGATTCATCATGGATTGGCTGAATTGTGAGTTAGCCAAAATTGAGGTTAATGAATTAAGTTGGTGTTCTTTAGTGAATTGTAGAATTAAGTTGGATTAGGGGTGCTTCTAAGCTTCCAATTTGTTGGTTGATTGGTTGAAGAAAACTTTATTGGCTTGTTTTCTCTTATTGGCTGAAAATGTGTTTTGGAAAAAGGACTTGGTGTTGGTTGATGATTGATGACAATTGTGGTGGAATTGAGCTTCTCTGTTGTTAATGGATGTTTGGTAATATTTCACTTGGAAAGTCTTTCTCTTCATGACTTGGCCGAATTAGTAAGCTTGATATAGAGCCTCTTTTTGTGTTGGATGTTGATTAATGGATGGAGGATTCAATTCCTTATTGTTGTGTGATTTTTTAGTGTCATCTTGGGTGGCTGGGAATTCAACCGGAACTCTGTCGGATTTTCAATTGTGGTTGCCTCGGGTTGCTGCTTAAAGTTTGAATTTATTTAGGTAAGGGTTCAACTCTCTCAAATATGCATTTTAGGGTTTCTTTCTATGCATATTGAGTTAGTTGAAGCTACTCCCACGCTGAAGGTGGCCTAGTGATCCCTGGGATTAGTTATATGGTAAGTATAATGGTATGAAGGTTTCAAGCTCAGGAGATTAAATTCTATGAATCTAAAGTTCTTTGATCACTTAGTGATCAATTCTGTGTGTTTCTGGCATTCATTGATCACCTTATGATCAATTCTGTAAGTATGAAAGTGCTAGGGAACCTAGGCCCCTCGATGGTACCATTTGTCTGTTCTGATTCTGACCCTGTCTGTTATAGGCTTCGGCCACTGCGGGCTGTCGTATATGTTTTCGTCCTTCGGGATGTCTATTTTACCATTCTATATTTATTTTGAAAATGACATTTGTGCATACTAACCTTTTGTGCAGTGTTATTATCTCGGTTCTTCACCAAGCCATTATCTTACCTAAGCCCTTACTGAGTTCCTCTCAAAGACTCACCCCCATTATGTCTATCATTTTTAGGAGCTTCTAATACTCGATGCAGTTTCTATTTTTGTATCGAGGGTGACCTCGATTGAGTCTATTATTTGTTATCTGAGTACTTTGGATAAGCACTTATGAAATGACTAACTGTTAACTCATTTATATGTGTTTAGTAGCAGCAACAGTATCTTAAAGTGATCTTCAGTGTTCTGTCTACCCTGATCACTGAAGCTCAGTCTGTATTCCACTCCGTCAAGCTTAGGGCTCTGTAGGCATAGATGCACATGTACATATAGTTTAGTTCACATTTTGAAACATGTTCAGCTGCTATATGATTTTTTATGTATTAAGTTACTTGTGGAGTGCTTGCCCATTTTAGTGGGGCAGGGTTTCTCTTTGCTATTATCTGTGGTTGAGATGAGTTCAACCTTGTATAGGTGTTATGATAATCACGTAGTCCATTATTTGTGGTTATGGTTGCATGTTGTGTGAATGTGCATTCCTTTTATTTTGTGGTTGTTTAAGGTGCAGGTTTTAGGCATCACCGGAGAAAGTTATACCGCTTTGGTGTGACGGACCAATGATAGTACCGAGCCCTAGAACTAGCTAGTACTCACTGATGTCAATTGAACTGATTTTGAAAGTTGGTGTGGAATGCGAACGCTTTTCACCGGATTATTTATCTTTGTAGTGGAACTTGTTCCTCATATGAGTTTCCTAGCCTCGGGACAGTACGAAGGGCTAGTTGTTGTGGAATGTGTTGGATTATATAGAAATATATTCTTCTTGGTAGCCCGGTACATCTTAGAAACATCATACTACAGCATCAAACAGTGCATAACAGAGATCCTAGGTGGCATCCCCGATGCAGTACCCAAGGACCGTTGACACCCGGTTCTTGCTCATAGAAGATTGATGCACGAATCTTCTGTACATCTTGTTTCCTCATGCAGCTATGAGAACTCCTGGAATCCTTATATGATGTGAACGCGAGGTCCTGAGGCACACACACGAACCAAGCTTGAAGATCCTTGAAAGGTTAGGAAAATTTCAGGCCAATTTTGAAGTCAGGCGAAGACCAGGCGAGCCAATGCATAGAGGCAGGCGATCGCCTGACCTCAATACTTAATGTACAGGAGACCACACGACTAGGAACATAGTTCTAAGTGATCACCTGACTCCATATCAAAGTATACAGAGGGCCAGACGAGAGCCAGGCGACCAGGAACATAGTTCCAGGTAGCCACTAAACATCAGATAATGAGGTCTTGTTGTTCTTCAGACACAACTCTAACATTTTCATTGCGTACAGATTCCTTTACCGAAACTAATCTAATGCAGATACCGAAGGTGATAGTTGTTACCATCATTCCAAAACTATTATTCACAGAACTACCTCTAACCTGAAATTCAGAACTTTACCAAAAAGGACTAAAGTCCTCGCACAATGTTCATCCCGACAGACAGTTAAAATTCCCAAACAGAAAGCAAAACAGAACCTGACAAGTTGATCATAAATCCTCTTATTCTTGTGGTTTTCACACTTGTTGCCTTAGGTTCGGTTATACCTTTCACATAATTTCAGACAGAGTAGGGCCTCTACCCCTACCCTGTGATATCAGATCTCACTGCTGGCGAGTCTTTCCCATAACTTGAAACTTCAAAACAGAAGAAAGAACACTACATAAATGGTTTACTTCCTAACAAAAGCAAGAAGCAGTATTCCTAAAGGGTCTATAGTGTAATGCAATGCATGAATGCAGATAACCTAACCAGAAGGATAGAATCAGATCATATGCCCAAAAAAACACAGATCAAACAGATGGATCACACTCAAATCAGAATCATAACAAAAAACCTCTTCCTGACGTTATCCCTGCTTGCATTATGTCAGATTCAGATTCAGATGTCCGTGTCCTCGATGATCAAATCTTGTGCAATCCAAAACCATAGAAGAATTTCCTGAAACTTAATTAGATTGAGGATTTTTTGACTGACCGTCTTAGACCCACTTATCATTCCAATGTAGTTCACATAAGGAGTTGATTAGGCTCCTCACAGAACTGTCCTGGAACGATCAGTGAAATAGGGCACAGTCCCACTTCTCGTTCCAAGATAGTTCACATAAGAAGTTAATCAGGCTCCTTACGGAACTATCCTGAAACAATCAGTGGAATAGTGGCTCACCCGTCCAAACACACCCCTCTGAAGTCCTTACACATCCCTCTGAAATCCAAGAAGGGACCAAAATATGTTCTGATATCTGATTCCAAAAACCATGCTCTGATACCAAGTTGTCACCCTCCTCGCTTGGCAGAAGTAACGGAATAGGGCGAAGAGGGGGAGTGACTAGCACGGAGCGGGGGCCATTCTGATGCAGCAGTTCCAATAACCCAACCCGTTGTACCTTAACTTAATGCATTCCTAGGCATATCAAAGATGGCACATTCACAAGGTACAAAGAAGCAGGATTGCACTTAAAACCTCAAGTCACAAATACTTAAGCAAAACGTTCCTAACACTTAGGCATATACCGATAACCAATTAGGGCAACAAAAGCCTATTTTAAGTATCATCACAAACATGTGGATATATATCCATAACATACACCTAACATCAATGGACATGGACAAGATAGATTTAACACTTATGTACAATAACCATAGTTTCCAAATCATGCAAGAAACTGATCAATCATACAAGTCTCAGAATATGATCCATTCTAACATGTTCATATGCATCTATACCTACAGAGCCTGACACACTTGACCACCTCTAGGTCACTGCTACTGCTGCTAACACAAATAAAAGAGTTAACCGTTAGTAGTTTCATAAGTGCTCATCCAGAAATCTCAAACAAAACAGACAGAAGCTCAATCGAGATCACCCCCCGCACAGAAACAGAATCTGAATCAATGAGCTATATGTACCTAAAAGGACAAATCATAGAAACTTAATAGAGCTACTCTGCAAGTTGAATACCAGAAGCTCCTGAAAAAGCATAATCAAAAGGGGGTGAGTCATCGAGAGGAACTCAGTAAGGGCTTAGGTAAGGGTAATGGTTAGAAGAATAACCTGCAAAAAGAGGTTAGTATGCCATGTTCTAAACAATTTATACAACCTAGTATCACATGATCCATGATATGCAAAATGACATGAGATGCTAATAAAAAGGTCCCATCGGATGAAAGTAGAACAACCACCTCTCATCGAACAAAAATAGATACCATCACGTCCCATCGGACAGAAACACATACAAATATGACAGCCCCCGATGGTCTTTACGCAACCAAACGGGGTTCCCAGAATCAGAATCAGAATAGAAGCATGGTACCAGCTAGGGGCCTAGGTTCCCCAAAACAAATAACCATCGTAATCAGATCACTGATCATAAATTGATCAGAGCACATCAGAATCACATAATTGATCACCATGATCAATACACATGAGAATCACAGAATTGATCACCATGATCAATGAGTATACCTTCTAAGCTTCAAACTTGCATACCATTAACCTTACCATGTAACTAGCCCTGGGGGTCACTGAGCCCCACCCTCGACCTGGGACTAGCTTCAACTAACTCAATATGCATGAACAAATCCATAATACATATTAAAGAGAGTTGAACACTCACCTAACCATTTGAACACTTCAAGTACCAACCCGAGCAACCATATCTCTAACAGAATTCTGATAGAGTATCGACTAACTTTCCACGATGCCCAACCACAGAAAACACAGCTGAACAACCACACAACAACAAGGAACACAAATCTCAAATCATTGATCAACTTCCAACATAAAGGAAGCTTAACTCAAGCATAATCAAATCGGCCAAATCATGAAAATAAGACCAACCAAGTGGAATGCTACCAAGCATCCATTTAACAATTCAGAAGCTCAAACTCATTCCTATCTCACCTCAAATCCACCGTTCTTCAACAAACATAAACCTTAATTTGTCACTCTTAAATTTTGGCCAAAGCATGGAGATTAGACCAATAATGAAAAATGTTACCAAAATTCCACAGAACAACTTAGGAGTTCAAATTCAACTTCATTCCAACTCTAATCCACAATTCATCATAGAATACCAATCTTAAACCACCACCCATAAATTTGATGATAGCATGAACATGAGACTAATCAAGTGAAATTTTACCAAAAATCCACATACTTATTTAGGAACTCAATTCCATTCCTAATTCACTCATATCCAACATTTAACAATGAAACACCAATCTTAATTCTCTCCCATTAAATTCAGCCAACACATGAACCATCAAAGGAGAGTGATCCAACCATCCACATATCAATTTAGGAGCTTAATTCTATCACCAATTCAACAAAAATTCACAATTCAACAAAAATCTCATCCTTAAAAATTCCCCCTCAAAATCGGCCTTTTCCAAGAATCACAAAGGAGAGGATTTCTAGATGAACCCAAGGATGAATTGAGTCATTTATCAGCATCACAATTTCATGTCAATTTCATCAATCAAGAAATCACCAAAAACCCTAGCTCATCATGAAGAACTTGTCCAACAAGGGAACCCATGGGGAAAAGCTTAACACCATTTCAAAATAGACTCAAATCCATGCTTACGTTAAGCCAAACTTGAAGAAATTTATGGAGAAGAAATTGCCCAAAATCACCCTTAATTCGGCCCTAAAGAGAGGAAGAAATGGAGCTCAAAACACTTCCCAAACTTAATTCCATCATGAAATACTCATGAAATTAAACTCACCTTCTTGAATCCTTGAAGATTTGATGAAGAAATGAAGCAAAAATCTTTCGAAGAAGAAGAGGGGGAAATTGGCCATGGAAGAGAGGAAGAAGAAGATGGTATTTTTCTCTTTCTTCTTTTGTTCCTATTCATGTATTTATCCAAAATCATAGAAGACAATCCCGAAACTTAATCACATTGAGCATGTTTAGACTGACCGCCTGTAGTCTCACTTCTCATTCCAAGGTAGTTCAGATAAGGAGTTGATCAGTCTCCTCACAGAACTATCCTGGAATCGATCGGTGGCACACGCTACATCCGTCCAAATACACCCCTCTAAAGTCCCTTCTTGGACTAATACATGTTCTAATAACTGATCCTAAAAACCATGCTCTAATACAAAGTTGTCACCCCCCTCGCTGGGCAGAAGCAACAGAGCGAGGCAGAGAGGGGGAGTAACTACCACGGAACAGAGGCGTATTTTGTGCAGTGGATCCCATAACACGGCCTGGTGTACCTTAACTCCCAACTATACCGAAAGATGGCACATTCACAAGGTACAAAGAATGAGGATTGCATTTCAAGTCTCAAGCCTCCAAACGCTTAAGAAAAATATTCCTAACACTTAGGCACATAACAATGGACACTTAGGGTAACCAAGCCTATCTTAGGAAACCTCATAAATATACCCATACTTATCCATAAAATATACTAAGTATCAAGGAAAACATAGAGAAGGTAGATTTGCTAATTAAATACAATGACCATAATCTCCAAATCATGCAAGCAACTAATCAATCATACATGTCTCAAATTATGATCCATGCTACATGCACATATACATCTACACGTGCAGAGCCTGACACCCTTGATCACCTCAAGGTCACTGCTGCTGCTGCTAAACACAAACAAAGGAGTTAACTGTTAGTAGCTTCACAAATCCTCATCCAGAATTCTCAAGCAGAAACACACTCAATCGAGATCACACCCTGACAGAAACTGAACTAACATCAAGGAGCAATATCTACCTGAACACATAAATCGCAAAAAACCTAACAGAGCTACTCCACAGGTTACTTCTCAGAAGCTCCTGAAAAAGATTAATCATAAGGGGGGTTGACTCCTCGACAGGAACTCAGTAATGGCTTAGGTAAGGGTAATGGTTTTGAAGAACAACCTGCAAAAAGAGGTTAGCATGTCATGTTCTAAACAATTTATACAACCTAAGTATCACATGAAAAATGATATGCAAAATGACATGAGATGCAAATACAGATGTCCCATCAGACGGAAGCAGAACCATTACATCCCATCATATGAAAATAGATACGACAACCATCGGTGGCTTCTGTTGTGACTCGGACTTTCGTCCGTGCCATAACTGAAGAGATTACAAAGATAAAAGACTAGAGTGTAAATAAGTAGAAAATTGAGATAATATTTTAGAAATATTAAGGAAATAAAACTATGATTGGAATAAAATAACTGATAAAATAAGGAGTGATTTAATTGAGGAGAATTATTAGTGGGTAACTTGATTGCAAGAATTGAAAACTGGAAGGATAAAATGGTAGGAAATGACTGAATTGTAAGAAAAATGAAAGTATGGGCTATTTTGAACAATTGATAAGAATTGGAGGACTGATTAAATAATTATATTAATATTATGTATATTAAGAAAAGAAAGGAGATCAGATCGATTCATTTTTCTGGATTCTTCTTCTTCGACGGTTCCTGATGCTTCTGGGAGATGATGCAGAATCATGGAGGCGAGGAGACTGGTCGGCCATCCACAGGCCGACGAAACACAACAACATCGGTGAACATCATGACGGGAGAATGACGGCGGAGGTGAGTGAGATCCACCGGAAAAGCGAGGCCAGCGTTGATCGAGGCATGACGGAGAAGATGATAGGGACGCAGCGGTGAAACCGGTGACTGGGAGGAGCTTTACCGGTGACGTAATGAGGATAGGATGGACAACTAGCAGGGATGCTTCAGATCCTCTTCTTCTTATCTGGGATCGAGGCAGGCTTGCTGGAGAATAGTGAGCTACAGGCGACGGAGGGACGTGATGGATGGGAGCGAGAGACCGAGATAGATGGGAGGAATGGCCTCGATGACTGGGACTGAAGACAGAGAGCAATGAGCAGAAGATGACGGGGCCGATGATCGGGCTTCTTTCCACCAGAGGTGCGACGGTGATCAAGGCAGGGGATTCATATCTCCTTTGATCTCCCTCTTCCTTCTTCATTCACGATGGGAGGCTAGAGGGACAGGGTTTCTCGATGAGGGAGGGATAACTGGCGGTGGTGAGGAGAGAAGGTGAAGTCGTGATAGAGGTTACGACAGGTGACAGGGACTGGGGGCAAGAGCTGAGTGATCGATGAGAGCAAGGTAGATCACCAAACTTGAGGCCGGTGCTAGCTATTGGCCTACTGTTACTGATGAAGTGATGATGAATTTATTCATGGGTGTCAATTACTAAAATAATCATTTATAAGGGAATGATGTGATCTACTGTGTGTTCTGGTAATGAAGTATAGAAGGAATGATGAAAATGGAATCAGTCTTACTGTAACTTCTTGTAAAGTGAAATTGTTTCTCCTTATTTCTTGATTTACTTGATCACTGCAGTATTATTAAAAGAAGAATAAATGTGGAATATGGCGATTAGAGGAGTTTAACTCCCCACTCCTGACTTACAAATAAGCATCTAACATGTCACCCTTGCTTGTGCCATACCATTTCCTGGTACATGTATTCAAGTGGGGGAACATTCTTAGTAGGAAATATACATGTATCAATTGCATGTATACCTTTGAGAACAATAAAAAAACTGAACAATTGTTACTTTTTCACATGGCAACAATACCGCTCGGACTTTATGACTAGGAATTAAGAAGACTAAACACTGAACTGGGACCATATTGTGAACTATAATTACAACATGAAACATCTCTAACAGGTGGAACTAAGAACTGAGACCAGGCTAACTTGCCAAGTCAGGGTCAACCATTCTTCCTGGCGGGGGTCGCGACCCCCTGTAAGTCCCTTGAACCCTTATCTCTTTCATTACTTGCTTTGCAAGTTACTTATAATTGAATTATTACTTGCTTAAATATATTCTCATGCCCGTCATATAAAACTTGGAAAGAACCTATCTATCATCATAAATTGGAGAGAAGGTCAGGATGGACGCCCGTAGCTGTGCAACTGAAGGACTACAACATAGAAAGATTTGGAGGACCTCCACACTATTTACTTGTATTCTTCTTTATTTATTTCTTTCTTTCTTATTTTGTAGGTAAACGCACTCTGAACCTTGAGAATTGTCTGGATGTTCTTAGTTCTTTTGTGAACTTCATTTTTAAAACCTTTTAAATGGTTTTACCAAAGATCTTGGGAGTTGTGAAATATCATTCACTAGAGTTCTTCCTCTGTTCTAGCAAGCAGCTGGAACGGCGTGTCACAACAGTTGGTATCAGAGCCTTAGGTTCAAAGTGTGTGATCTTTCAAAGTTGTTTAAAGTATCTTGCATAAGTTACTTGTTAAGTTAATAGTGTCTAAAGAGGTTATTTGAGGAAACCTGGTAACTGTTGTGGTTGCATAACAACAGGTAAGTTTCTGCTAACAATTTACTTATGTAGATTTCCTGATTGCCAATGTTATCACATTCTGCTTTATTATATAATGCACGACTAATCTATTTTGCAAGGTGAATTTCAGGAACAGAATATTAAAGAGTTAGAGGAAACTGTGTAGAAGCCTTGGTAAGTTGCTTGAGTCTCAACAAATGAGATTCAAACTGCCAAGGTACTTTTCTTGAACCAAACATATGGAAATATGATTGATGATGATTGAATGAGATGATTGTTGGTGATTATCTAAATTGTTTGATTAAAAGTTATGATTGATTTTCTTGTGATTGAACCTGAAAGTTGAATTGTTTAATTATGATTGTTAAGTGTATAGTGTAAGCTTCTCAATGATTGTAGGTTGATGACAATGTAAGTTGTGATTGAATTGTTAAGATTTGATTGTGGATGCTGATTATTGGTTGATGAATGATGAATGCCGAATGTATGATATAAGTGTATGAATATTGCAGGTTGGTGACAAGGTAAATGTCTGAACTAGAATTTATGGAAATGACTGAGAATGATTGAGATTGAAATTGAGATATTGGTTTTGTTTGTGTCTTCACTGAGTTGCTGATTGTTGCGATTGATTATTTATTCTTTGTTATTATTTGCTTCTCTGATTGATTGTTTGTTTGTTGTGTGTTTTCTTGATTGCTCTTGATTCCTTGTTGTTTATTATTGAATGGTTGTTCTTTCTTCTTCCCTCTTCTTTCTTATGATTGTGGCTGATGACCCCAGAGATGACTAGGGCTAGGGATGATTTCCAAAAAGGTTATTTATTCTCTAGACTCGAGGCCTATGACCACTGGATAAGTTTACTAACTGTTGATAGCTGGGTCATACTCTAGGGATGAATTGGTTGGATGGACCTGAACCCAACTAGAGATTGAAATGAATGATTTTTTATTGTTGCTGATTATTTTATGATTGCTTTGTGTGATTGATGTAACTGGTAACCGAGATTGTTGTAAAGATAGAATTGAGAACTGTGAAAATAGAGATTGTTGCAAGGATAATATTGAAAGTTGTGGAAACAGAGAACAAATAAAGTGAGATGATTGAATTATTGATTGGTGTTATGGGACACTACAAGTGATATATTTCTTGACTTGTTTCTTATATATGTTGTTTTTTTCCCTGTGTCTTGCTATTTTCTTGTGATTGTTGTATGTTTCAACACTTGTATTTATAATTCTTGACATGTTTTTCCTGCACTGTATTATCAACTGGAATATGTGTTAGTAGACACTTTGATGGGATGGTGTGACCCACTTCCATCAACTTTCTTCACTGAGATGGACGCCATCATCTGAGTTTGTCGGCACTTGAACAATGGTGGATCTGAGTGAGGTACGCCTAGTAACATTTATATGGATCATGAATGAAGAACTGAGGTAGAATTGATTGCGCTGGAAGTGGATGCTGAATAAAGAATAATAGACTGTTAGTAACTGGAACTAATATAGAATAATATAAAATGCTTACAACTGGTAGAACTAGTGATTGAAAATTCAGAAGATTGGAGTTGATAGAGAAATGCGTATCTGGAGCTGTTGTAAAAGGAACTGGAAGAATTGAACTCGGATAAAATACTAGAAATGTTTAAACTAGAACAACAGGAGCATGGTGCTTAAGGAATAACTGACTTCGAGGATGAAGTATTTTTATAGGGGAGGGGAGAGTGTTATGACCCGGACTTCTGTCCATGCCACAACTCGAGAGATTTAAAAGATTAGGGATTAAAGTGTAAATAAATAGAACACTGAGATAATATTTTAGGAAGATTAAAGAATTAAAACCGGGATCAGGAGAAAATAACTGATAAAAGATCGAGTAATTTAACTGAGAAGATTTATTAGTGGGTGACTTGTTTGGAAGATTTGGAAGTTAGAATGATAAATTAGTAGAAAGTGACTGAAATGTTAGAAAGATAACAAGTGGGGCTCTTTTGAAAGTTTATTAAAACCTGAAGGACTGTTTAATTAATTAGTTATATTATATAAATGTATATTAATTAAAAGAAAGGGAAAAATAGGGGAAGATGAGAACAGATCAGGATCGATTATTCGATCCAGACTTCTGGATTCTTCTGGATTCTTCTTCTATCAGATCGATACGGGCTTGCTGGAGGTTGGCGAGCTACAGGCGACGGTGACGTGATGGACGGGAGTGAGAGACCTAGACGGATGGAAGGAGCGGCCTAGATGACAGGGACTGGCGGTAGGGCGCTATGGACAGCGAAGGACGCCGGTGATTGTGAAAGGTTTGGCCGGCTGTAAGGCGTTACTGATAAGGATCAATTAATCGAACTTCATCTTCTTTCTTCTTCTTTGTCTGCAACAAGGCTGGGATGGAGATCACTGTGAGCTGGAGGATGAGGCCGTTGGCCGGCCAATTGGGGTAGCATCACCGACGAGCGAATCGAAGGCCAGCGGTGAGCAATTCCATCCGATAGCGCGATACCTAATAGAAATGGGTGGATGCCAGAGATGACGACAGCACCTTCAGACACTTTCTGGTGAGTTAGACCTAGCCGGCAGACTCCTTGTGCTAAGATGGGTACTCCTAATTAATTCATGATGCATGCTTGATTTCAACAATTTGGTAGAAATCCCCTGTTTGGCCGATTTGGGTGAGATCATAGAACTGATACCCATTGATAAATTTGAAGTATATTACTGTGCTAATTACTGTTAGGGGAGTAGATGATGAGTTAATCTCTTATGGAAAAGATAGTATGAGGGGCGATTCTACTAGATGAAATTCTGTTAAATTCTTATGATCTCTTTCAAGATGAGGACTATGGCCGGTTCATGGTGATTGGTTTACTGTTAATGTTTTAGTATGGATGGTTTGTTATGGAGCTGGATAAAATGTGGTGAAGTTACTACTGTTATTACATGAACAAATATATGCGATGTTGCTTTAGCTTTTCAAGCCTTCATGGAGACTGAATGAGGTAAATTAGAAGTGATGGAAACCTACTGTGAATTTCTAATTATCATCTTTTGTAAGGAGGAAGAACCGAGAAGATGAAACTGAACCTAGCTCGATCGTAATAAACAAGTATACCTACGCTAGAGCAAAGACTGAAATATCAGAGGAAGGCAATAAATGAATGAAAGCAATGGAATCTTAGAACTGATGTACAAGCTAGATAATCTATGGGAATATTATTGTATGGATGGCTGTTTAATTTTAAAGATGGTGAACTTCTACTTGTACCATTGATGGTGTGTGACTACTGAATGTAGTATATAGAGTAATTTTATAATATTAATACTCGTACATTGGAAGATTAATTGAGGAAGGACTCGAGTAATTATTACTTATCTTCTTGGTATTAATACGAATTCCTACCTAAACGATTAAGATCGAGTAATACAACTGTCGAGCTAAATAACAACATTGATGTCAATAATAAGAGAACACTTGGTAATATGCCCCAAGGTATTATCTTTGACAAACATGTCAAAGTTGCACACTCCACGACTGAGAATATTCTGGACAATGAACACGAGATTAATAACTGTAAATTATGGAGACTAGAAAAGGATACTATCATACTCCTAACTTATAAAGTATAATATAATAATTAAACTATTGTCACGTTTCACCTGATAATAATACTGCTTCGAACCTAATGACTGAGAGTTCGGAGAAGTAAACAATAGAAGATCAAACACTGAATCGAGACCACACTAGGAGCTAGAATCACAACATGAAACATGTCTAACAGGTGGAACTAAGAATTGAGATTAGGCTAACTTGTCGAGTTAGGGTCAACCATTCTTCCTAGTGGGGGCCGCCAACCCCCGTAAGTCCCTTAAACCCTTCTCTCTTTCATTACTTACTTTGCAAGTTACTTGTAATTGAATTCTTACCTGCTTAAATATATTCTCATGCCCGTCAGATAAAACTTGTAAGGAACCTGGCTATTATCATGAACTGGAGAGAAGGTCTGGATGGACGTCCGCAGCTATGCAACTGAAGGACTACAATAGAGAAAGACTTGGAGGACCTCGACACTATTTACTTGTATTATCTTCTTTATTTCTTTCCTTCTTTCTTACTTTGAAGGTAAACGCACTTTGAACCTCAAGTCGTGCTTGGACTATTTAGTTCTTTCGTGAACTATTATTTCTAAACCTTTTAAATGGTTTTACGAAAGATCCTGGGAGTTGTGACACGTCATTCACCGGAGTTCACCTTCTCTACTCTAGCTGGCAGCTGGAACGGCGGGTTCACAATAGCCTCCACCATTTCTCGTATAGTGAGGGCGCACACCGTGCTCTGGTTCCACCACCTACACCTCATCCTTCAGACTGGGATCTCGGTAATAGTTCCGGGAGTCGGTAAGTGTGGAGGCGGTGTCTGCGCGCTCATCGACACTCTCTGACTCGGGGGCCATGTAGTCAGAATCGTGGATGCCCTTGCCCTCTTGACCCTGTGGGTCCTAGTGTACTGGTGGGTTGCCCCGGCTCATCAAGGTCATCATGCTATCGAGTACTACACTGACGCCGCCCAGCACCTGTAGAAATTCGTTCTGCGTTGGTGGTTGTGGCGGAGGGGGTACTGATGGTTGTGGTGGAGAGGGTACTGGTCACTATGGCTGCTTCAGGGGTCGTCCCCATCCCCGTCCCTGATGTGGAGGGGAATTCCCTCCCTGATTCCTGTTGTTTCGACGGGTGTCGACCATAATCTGTAATTTGTATATGAAAAGCACAGTTTATAATGATTAAACTTCAAACAGTAGTAACAGCAGTAATCCTATGGCTCTATAGAGGAACAAGTGATGTATTTCTCAATTCAGATGCCCTTATCCTTCATGGGACAATCTGCCGTGATTTGCCTTTAACCTTTGTATATTATGAGTCTTATGTTCATTATGAACCTATGTTTAGCAACTTTAAGTTATGCTAATTATGTTTAGACTAGCTATCCACAGTTCTACCTACAGTTTTATCATAGTGTTCGTAATAAGGTAGCTAATCTCTTATCAATACTATCCTAAAATAGTCTGTAGAATAGGGACTTCCTCGCTTAACTATAACTAACAATAACCTTAAGCGCTGATACCATGTTGTCACCACCACCCCCGGCACATGTTGTTGCGGAAGCATCTTTTTGCAGTATCGGTGATCGGGGAATCGGGCGACTGGCGGTGATGTCGCATCACCTCCGTGATGTTGTATGGTGACCTTTCTTAGAAACCCGTCCCTTAAATTGTTTTTATTAAGTTATTTAAGCCTTTAACCTGCACCCGAGAACATGTTAGTGTTTTCACAGTAAATCGTGCGGTATAAATAGGGAAATACATCAACGAGTAGAGCCGCCCACTTCGTTGGGTATAAACTCCTCGACAAAATAAAATACAGACCGATACTAACTAAGTGTTATGCAGTTTTACTACTACAGAACCCGAGTTCTAGCCATAGCGTTATGTACGTACTGCGGGCAGTAGTCGGGATCAACGACCGACTAATGCCGAAGTGTTGCTGTTACTGCTAAACAAAAATAGTGAAGTTTAATAATCGTTAGACAGCTATAAGAGTGCTTTTGCATAAATAAATTATACTACTATAGTATCTCTTTCGAGAGCGCCCCCTAGTCGTACTATAAACCACTATTCAAGGAGATTTAACGTACCTCCGATAGTCAAAAAACTATCAGTACGACCCAGCAATACTATGTTTCCGGTCATTTACTGGGATCTCCTAAAAATATTAAAGTGGGGGGGGGGGGGGGGGGAGTCCTCAAAAGGT
>JBBYHH010321583.1:0-12341 GCA_038382905.1 Daphne laureola | reverse complement strand
AGGCATTAAGATAATTAGAACGCCTTAAACCTAAGTAACGCGTTAGAAACATTAAGTTCAGAAAAAGTTTAAAAATGATCGGGTTTTCGGGGCCCACGTTTGAAGAAAAGTTCAGTTCCGCCGGTCACCGCTGCCTCTCGGCAAAGTTCACGACGCTTCCGCACACGACGCAGATGCGGACCGGGGAGGCGGGTGTGACAGATCCATATATAATAAAGAGGGTCTATAGATCCCTTTTTTTTCTCAATAATAATAATATGTATATATTCGGTATATAATTTATTGATAAAATCTTTTAAAAAATTTAACGGACCCTCTATGTTTTGTAACATTATTTCTATAGTTTATATTTTATTGATTCTAAAATTTTTACAACATTGAATGACGTATAAAAAATGTCAAAATATAGTCAATGTTGCTCTTTTTAGTTTCTAAATATGTTTTTTCTCTTCAATTTTCTAGTCTTTTGAAATTTTTATTGAACTATTCATTGTTATAGTTAATTTTAGTATTTGTTTTTTGGTTGATATGTCTAACAACATCATATAATATAAAATAACAGTAGAATTAGGAAGTGGAAGTAAAAAGATTTCTCACTTTAACCCTTATACCAAGTCAAAATATTGCAAAACATTTCGAATAGAGAAAGTAATATACGTAGGAATATACAGACATCCCTTTTAAAAATTATGGGTTCGCCACTGCCCGGTGTTGCATAAGGTTAAAGCAAAAAACACTGCAGCATGCATTCATTACATTAATCATTTATTTAGTTGTTGTTCCAACCTCCGTCACATTATTTTGTACTCCATCCGTCCCAAAAAGAATGTTCTATTTTGTTTTAAACATTTAATCTATGCATTGTTTTCCTCAATGTTGATTTTGGGATAGAGGAAGTATTTAATCTATGCATTATTTTGGGACGGAGGGAGTATAATAGTTGACTATTATAAACATGAGATTACAAAATTTCTATGTGTTATAAATTGTTTTTTTCCACCATAACCTATTTTTTATAAGACATTTGTTGACCTTAGCCTTTTGCTCCTGTATTATTTAATGATAGGGGTCACATAAATTTCTTACAAAAAACCGTTGATGATGAAAAAACAATTTAAACCGTCAATCCGTTGATAAGTTTGATGGTAGAAAACATTTGCTTTAAGATTGTAAATGGAAGTAATAGAGAACATGTTTTAGTAATCCCTAGATAAGGATGATTCAAATTGTGTAACTCAATGTCTAATGTGTAAGAAAGTTAAAAGTTTGTTTAATACCTGTAAATAAAAACGTTAATAGAAATAAGGAATTAAGTAAATATATACCAAGAGTTTAGTGACTCGAGCATTGTACTTCTATATATTTGTGGGAAACTGGTGGCGGTCCGTTGGTGGGGACCACCGCACTCTTGAGCTTCTGGCCCCTAGTTTTAGTCACGATGGGGTCCATCTTCTGGCTAGGGTTGGATGGCCTACACACGTAATAGAATCTGGAGACCATGCCGAAGTTTTGCCTCACGGAGGGTCCTCCGATGCTTAAGTCAGTGAGAGAATAGGGAAAAGAGAATGTACTAGACCTGAGGCAGAGTGATTAGTTACCTTAAATGAATGAATGATATAGGCTTATAGAGTATTGTCTAATAGGGTGGCATGTCCGTAATATATGGCATGAAAGAGGCGGTTTGTGTCAGTGAACACGTGGCAAAGATGTCTAGGAGGCCGACCATCACGCAGCCGAATGCTGAGGGCATGAGCTCGGGTTGTGTTCTTATGCGTTCGAGTTGTATGCCCTCAATCGTTTTTAATTGGCCCCCCTTTCTGGGTTGCTGACTTAAGCTTCTCTTTGGGCCTTAGCGGCCCGGTTTGGGCCTTGTTGGCCTAGTTCGGGCCTATTGGCTATCAGAAACCATTGTTGATGAAAAATGATTTTCATTTCTTTATTATTTTTATTTTATTTAATGGTATAATTACCATATTTACATTTAGTTTGTTACATTTTTTCCACAGGCCTTAGGTCGTGGATTAGCGGCCTTGGGTTGTAGATTTGTAATCTTGGGCCACCGATTCAAGACCTAGAGCTGCGATCCACTGCCCGACAGTGGTTTTTGGCTGTTTTAGGTGGTCTTGTGGCGGCCTGGCAGTTCGCGGGAGGGTGATGGGTTAAGGGTCAATATTGAATAGTTTAGGGTAAAATTGTTAAGGTATATAATTATTACAGGTGACTAAATTGTTAGGTTCAAAACTTAGAGTACAAATAGAGCTTAGTAACTAAAATTATCATTTTTCACAAAACTTAATAAAAAAAGTTAAAAATTGGGCTATGAATGACGATAAATTTTAAAACGAGACTTCATTGGTACAAAATATTAAAATAAGACTCCTATAGAACAATAATTAAAGTTATAAGACTACTGATGCACTTTACTTGATGTGGTTAGATATATGGTGTGTTGTTTCTTTCTTTTATTTTATTTTTTTAGAGAAATTTCTTTTATTTACCTTTTATTATCTAAGTATTAGCACAACGACCCATATATCTTCAAACTTTATAATTCGGTCATGTTTGATTCCTCAAATGTTGGTGATTTACATGAAAATAAATAATATGTGAGAATTGCTAATTTGATAATGAGTAATTATAAGCAGTGATTTAAGATTTTTTTTTCCTTTTTTTCCGTCAATCTGAGTTGGTCGGCTCTGAATCATATGATTCATGTAATTTTTTATCTTCTATCGCATCAACCCATCTCTCCTCTCATCCCATAATTTCCTTATCGTACTTTCTAGTAAAAGCCTATATATACCCGGTCGCTCTCAATTTCTTTTATTTGTCTCCAACGATCTAGAAAAGCAAGCAATATTGAGAGAGATATTTGATGCAATGAATGCATCAAGGGACCGTTCATGGTTCAATCTTTACCATTGTTTCTTCATTTTACCTGTAAATAATTACTCTTACCTACCCCGTAAATAATGTAACATACATCACCACATTAACTGTTAATATATCTAATGTAAAACAAATTATATGGATCAATGTCTGTTTATTCAGGCTTTGCTCATTTACAAGCATTGTATAAAAAATTTGATATTTCTTTTTAGAAATGATGTAAAATATGCGAAAGAAAAAAATGTAGGAAAAGATGGCTTGACACTTGAAAATGTTTTTTTTCTTTGGCTAAAGAAACACACCCTTGGTTGTTGTTGTTTTGGGATGAAAACAAAATATATAACACTAAACATATCATAAATAGTAGTAATTGTTATTACATATGTGAAGTGTATAAAAATACAAAATAATGACATCCTTTAACTATTTAATCAAACTTTGTGACACAAGATATTTCCACGTAATAGTTTGCCTTTTGTTTTTGCAATGGGCTCCCTAACCATAGCACCGCTGGAGTGCGATTAAGGCCTTTGTCGGTGATCGTCTTGCTTCTAGAGACCGGTGCTTGGCCCTCTCGGCACTATGACCATTGCTCTAGCCTATTTTTTGGTAAATCTGGGCTCTTTTTTAGTTATGTTTCTGTGCAGATTTGATTCTCCTCAAATCGGTGGTGCCCGACATTCTAGCATTCTCTAGAGCTCGCGCTCTAGGTTCTGTAGTGGCAGTCTGCCTTAGGCGCTTGGCGGCGTCCCCTGCCTTGCCATGGCTCGACAATCATTATTATGACGTCTTCCTATCACGATTCAAGCCACAACTAGCTCGAAGGCTACGCCTCCTAGTGTGGGTCTGCTGTGTTTTGTTCCTTTGTGTGGTGCTGACTCGCGACCTCCGGACTATCGAATTAGGTGGCTGCGACTAATCCCGACTATATGGGTTATCAACCTTTTTAAATTCATCAAATCAATCTCTAACAATATTTTCATTTCACATATTTTACATTAATTAAAAAACACACGATGTGATAATAAAATGAAAAAAGTAGTATAATGCAAATAGAGGAGACTTGCGCATGTCACAGAAATGATAAATGCATATTTTATACTCCACCTGCCTTATAAAAGCTTCCCTATAGAAATTATAGGTTTTGTTTCTGTCATTTCTCATTATTTATCTAAGATTTTTTCTAGTCCATTTTTAGTCCTTTAACTTTAAAATGTGTCCTATTTTGGTCATCCTTTAAGAATTTGTCATATTTTGGTCTTAAAATCATGGTTTTCTTTCCTATTTTACTCCGCACATCTATTTGACCATTAAGTTGACCGTTAATTAGATTATTTTTATGCAAATGCCCCAAAATATACAAACTAATTACACATTTAATAGATGCATGACCACTAAACTTTTAATAAATATACATATAAGTCCCTAAGCTTTCCTCCTAAGCTTTCGCCATTTTTTCTTCCAGATGAAGCATCTCATAAACAGATCAAGCCATCTCTGTTCTCTTAATTAAATATCTCTCTTTGTCTGTCCTATGATCGATCCACCAATTGATGGCAACTCTGCAAAAGTTTAAGCTTCTAGGGATGAGCCATGTAGTCCATCTCCACTGTTGGAAGACCCTATGCATCCTTCTCATCAATTCAGTCGATGGTGAGATCATGACCACGATAGTAGCATCCCCGTTAAGTCCCCCGAGAGCAAGGGTGGTAGTAATAAGAAGGAGGTGATATTGAGATCATGACACGTTTTCCTCTCGCGTTTTTGTTGGAGTTTAAAATAAATCTATTTTGCGGAGTCATTCGAACAGAACTGTAGAGAAATTAGATATTGTTCCAATAAAATTGGAAATTGAATATTTCTCCAACAATTTTTAAAATTGGACATTCCTCCAATAAAATTGGAAATTGGACATTCCTCCAATAAAATTGGAAATTGGACATTCATTCAACAAAACTGGAGATTGCACATTATTCTAAAAGATTATAAATATTGTCAAATTGTAATACAATAATTTTGGAAATTCTCCAACAAAATTGGAGATGACACATTGTTTCACAAGATTATAATTTGGACATTGTTAAATTGTCGGGTAAAGTGCACCGTTAGTCCATTAACTTTTCTTATTGACCTATTCAGGTCATGTTTTAAGAATTTATCTTACTGCAGTCCCTTAACTTTGGTTTTTATACAATCTTAATCCTTCTGTTAGTTTCACCATTAACATTTCCGCTTTCTTTGATGTTTTTACGCAAATGCCCTTGAAATTATACTTTAATTACATGTTTAATTTTATTATGAGTCCCTAATTTTTAATAATTGTACAAAATGAGTCCCTAATTTATTTTTTCCTTTATACTCTTAATTTCTTATTCCCAAATCCCAACAACTAGGATGAATCATTTTCATTCTTCAACTTCTTCATTCTTCTCTCTCACTGCCCTTCCTCCTTTTGCAATTCAAGCAGATGAATCATTTTCATCATCAAACCATGTCATAGACCTCTTCATTGTTCTAAAAACTTCACTCCAAAAGCAAAAATCAAAAGGAAAAATAAAAGAAAAATAAAAGAAGGAAGAACAAAGGATGTCTCCGGTACCGGCAAGACCACCGCTCGACCGTTGTTCTGTGCTCGATCTCAAGTCCAGGTTCGAGATCTATGGTTGAACCTATAACAACGATTCAAGATCTACGATTGAACCAAGAAGACAACACGGTGGATGGACGGCTGGCCAGATCTGGATATGGATCTAATGTTTGTTGGAGTCTGTTGAAACAAAGATCTGATAGTGAGCCTGCCTTTAGACGATGGTGATGATGTTGCATGGAGGGCATTGGAGTTCACAATCTGGGCAAGTCAAGATCGACAACGGCTAGGTGTCGTTCATGATCTGGTTCACGATCGAGCCGGTAACTTCCGGCGGAGCTAATCAGCTATCAGAGGAGAAAACAACGAGAGAATTCAGGGTTAGAGGGAAAACCGTGTAATGGTGAAAACCATAGAAATAAATGAGGGAAAATGGAGGCAAGGAGGATGAAGGTATAGACAGATCTAGTGACGAGGAGACGAGAAAATGGAAATAGGGCTGTTTAGATGTGATCTGTTTTGTTTTTTTTTTTTATGTTTTTTTTTATGAGTATAGATGTAATTTGTTAAATGGTGAAAAGATGAAAGGGATGAAGAGATGATGATGAATAGAGAAGAACAAGAGTGATGTTAGATCGAGATCAATAGGGACTTTGAAATGGGTGGTTGAAAACTTTTAAAGTTTGATGACTCTTTTATATATTTTTGAACTAATTGGATTCAATTGGATATGAAAAATGACATTTACAGAATTACCCTTAAATTAAATGATAACTTAACTAAGAAACTAACAGAAGGATTAAGATTGTACAAAAACCAAAGTTAAGGGACTCTAGTAGGATAAATACTTAAAACAGGACCTGAATAGGACAATAAGCAAAGTTAAGGGACTAATGGTGCACTTTACCCTTAAATTGTCACAACAAAATAAAAAATAGAATATTTCTCCAATAATTTTTTAAATTAGGAATTCCTCTAATAAAATTGGATATTATATATTATTCCAAAAAAATTGAAAATTAGATTGCTTCAACAAAATTGGAGATTACACATTATTCGAAAAATTTAGAATTTGGACATTGTCAATTTATCACAACAAACTTAAAAATTGAACATTGTTCCAACAACTTTGGAGATTGGAAATTCCTCAAATAAATTTGGATATTAGACATTCGTCCAACAAAATTAGAAATTGGATATTGCTCCGACAAAATTGGAGATTAAATTTTTTTCTAAAAGATTAGAATTTAAACATTGTCAATTTGCAATATAATAATTTTGGATATTGGATATTGCTCCAATAAAATTATAGATTGTACATTGTTCCAAAAGATTTTAAATATTGTCAATTTGTAATACAATAATTTTGGAAATTGGACATTGCTCCAACAAAATTGGAGATTGAGCATTGTTCCAAAAGATTAGAATTTGGACATTGTTAAATTGTCACAAAAAAAATTAAAAATGGAACATTACTCCAACAACTTTGGAAATTAGGAATTCTTTCAATAAAAGTGGATATTAGATATTCTTCCAATAAAATTAGAAATTGGATATTGTTCCAACAAAATTGGAGATTTCACATTATTCTAAAAGTTTAGAATTTGGACATTGTCAAATTATCACAACAAAATTGAAAATTGAACATTACTCCAACAATTTTGGAGATTGCATATTCCTCTAATAAATTTGGATATTAGACATTCGTCCTATAAAATTAGAAATTGGACATTGGTCCAACAAAATTGGAGATTGCATATTTTTTTAAAAGATTAGAATTTGAAAATTGTCAATTTGTAATACAATAATTTTGGAAATTGGATATTGCTCCAACAAAATAGGAGATTGCACATTGTTTCAAAAGATAAAAAATTAAACATTGTCAATTCCGGTTCCTTAGGGCTTGGATTCGGGTTAATCAGGTTCGGGATTCGGGTTAGGTCAGGTTCGGGTCATGGGTTCATCGGGTTCGGGTCATTCCGGTTCTGGGTCATTTTGGATTGAGCTGGTTTCGGCTCATGTCGGGTTCGGGCCATTTAGGTTTCGTGTTCATTCGGGCTAACCTGTTTTTGGGTTCAGGTCATTCGAGTTTCGGGTTATTGACTTTTTTTGTCAGGTCAGGTCGGGTTCGGGCGCGTTAATCAGGTCGGGTCAGCTTTTGACACCCCTAACTAAAACATCCTCTATTGTATCCTACTTTATATATATATATATAATGGGTAAAGTGCATCGTTAGTCCCTTAACTTTTCTAAATGTCCTATTTGGGTTCTATTTTAAGAATTTGTCCTACTGAGATCCCTTAACTGTTGTTTTTGTCTCATTTAAGTCCTTCTGTTACTTTTACCATTAACTTTTCCGTTATCTTTATGCTTTTACACAAATACCCATATAATTGAAGTCTAATTACATATTTTATAAAAGTATGATCATTAAACTTCTAGTAAATGTATACACAAATCCCTAAAACTTTTGTTCTCTCAATTACTCCTTACTCATCATCTAACACCACTAAGCTCTATATCCTTCGCTTCTGGTCTTCATTAGATCTTTCTCTACATCTTTTCATTTTAACTGTATAGCTTGCAGATCTCAGCTAAGTCCAGCATCAGGCCTTCATTCGCTCCCTTGGCAGATTTCGACGACATCGATGACTTGATGATCGGCGCGCCGCTCGCCGGAACTGCTGATCTCAAACACCTAGATAAAAAATTGAACAAGTACCACCATCCAATCTTGCACTGCCACTGACTTCATCCCGCAACCACCTCACCCTGCCTAGCCTTGTCCTTATCACAAAGCCAGCGTCTGATCTGGCTTCATGATGAGCCAATTCCTATCTAACAGTTCCACCATCGCCCGGATCTGATGTTCCGTGACCAGATCCGCGTCTGATGCAATCGAGTTTGACTCCCAAGATGCTCTACTTCTGGTGAACCAAAAAGGCGTGCTCATGGTTATAGATTACGTCGAGCCTTCCGGCGAACTATATAGTTCTTACGATTCAATAAAGTCAAAGGAAGATTCGGCCGCCATTTTGGGAGGAGTCGAGTTGGACTAGGAGAGAGGGGATAATCTACAAGCCCAGAGACGAAGAGAGAGAGAGAATGGCAGTGAAGAAATGTTCCTTGATGGTTGATGAGTATGTGCAGAAGATGAATGAGGGTATATGTAGGAGATGAGTAAAATGTAAGTTATAGGATATAAATGAATGTTTTTTTTAAGTCAGGGAATAAGTTGTAAATTGGTTAAGGGGTAAAATTATATTTTCAGAGGCTTCTGTTTGATTTTCCTAAAAACCCATTAGATTTAACACCTACTTAACGGTTTAGGACTTAAATGAGACAAAAACAATAGTTAAGGAATCTCAGTAGGACAAATTCTTACAACAGGACTCAAATAGGACATTTAGCAAAGTTAAGGGATTAATGGTGCATTTTACCCTATATATAATAGGATAATGGTAAAGTTGGAAGAAATAAAACAAAAGTGAAAAATGACCATTTGATTTAGGATAAATATTTCTGGGTGTTGTAACAGCCAGTTTGGGTCGGAGGGAGTAAATTTTCAAAAGCTATATAATTTTAAATAGATATATTAAAACATTTGAGGGTAGGAGATGAGGATCGTGGATTCTTGAACTCAAGACCTCCATCTCATGTCCTCAGGAGCATGATCACTAGACCAAATGCTCGTAATATGTATGTTTTAAAGTACTTTAAAGTGTAATAGTTATGGGAATAAATAGGATAAATAGTTAATTGTAAAATTAATAATTTAGTACACTAAAGTGTATTTTGGACTATTTAGTCTTTTTAGCGCCTCCTTGCGGCTTGTCTTACACCTGGTTCATAGACGCCACTTGGAAGGGTTGTGAGCCACTTGGAAGGGTTGTGAGGCGCTTGAGAAGGGTGTGCTAACTTTTTAAGACCACAACTTCTTCATTTGAGTTATGATTGACCTAAAATTTGTTGTAAAGCATTCATCATTTCATGCTTTATCATTTAGACTCATATTTAATGCAGTTCCACTCCATTTTTATAGATGTTATGTGCCTACATCAAAATGATGTTATACGCATAAATCGCGTAATTCTAAAGGATTAGGATTCAAAGTATGATGGAATGACCTGAAACATATAAATATGACATGTGTGTGCCACACATCACCAAGCAACCAGAACCACGAACCAAATGAAACTCAAGAGTATGGTTGTATCTTCCACAAGCTCTCTATGGGAAAGATGAAGACCTTCAAGAGTAGTCCTTTCAGTCTAAAGAAGATGAGGGGAAGCTTATTTCCCATAAATCACATAAGAGCTCAGAATCATACCATGGATCAACCGATCTAGATTAGTTTCATGAGACGGAGGATTCATAAAAGTATGAATTATTGAAGGAGCCTCTACTCATGATTATGTCAAGTTTGGAAAGAAGTGGCTCCCTCAAGCAACCTGGAGGGGCGTTTAACCAAAACCTGGGACAACAGATCAGGCTCATCCTCATGGAGAAACTCAAAGGGAGAGGAGACGTGACATTCCAACTCATCTAGGACAAGGCATGCATGGAGATGTTTATCTCACTCAAGGAATAAACATGGGAGAACTCCCCCTCAAGGACGCATGTCAAGCTAAGATGAACGCAAAGCCTAAGAAAGAGGCACTCCAGGAACGCAAGTGTGGAGCTCGTCTGAGAAAGGATTCACAAATAAAGGACAAGGTCACTAAGGAGAAGGATAACCCCAACTGAATGAAGGAGCTGGAGATCTTAAATTCTTGAAGATCGCCAGTAGTGTAGGCACAACTTCCTCATTGTTGAACAACTGGATCGGGAAGATCCAAGGGATGAGGTTCTTCGGAAAGTGTTGCAATGCCTTGACTAAATGGATAGGGAACCCAGGAGAATGGTTTTCAATAGACTCTCAAGCCTGAATCATGATAAGGAATCGCCCTTCACCCATCACATCCAGAACAAGTTTATGTTGCAAACCAACAACGGGAAGAGTGACCCAAACGTGTACATTTAGAAGTACAAGACTTGCATGGAACTCCAAGGGGATGATGAAGTGGTTCTATGTAAGTTCTTTGAGGTCATCATGGCTAGAGAAACATTTGATTGGTACAATTCTCTACCACTGGGTTCTATCCCCTCTTTTACAGACTTGTGTACCAAGTTTGTTGATATGGTTTCGGTTGTGGATAGTGAACGTGAAACCAAACGTTGATCTTTTCCTCCTTGTTCTAGGTGAAAGTAGGTGATAGTGGTGATGGATTTTTGGACAATTAAAACCTCCAAGCTCCGAAAGGACTTGGCAATCACAAGTATAACGCCAGGTGGTGGTGGATCCAACTTCTTCCTTTCTTGGTGCAATTGTGCAAGTTGGTGTTGATGGAGTTGTCGCACATTGAGCCTCAAGTATGGAGTTGCATTCTCTAAGAGAATACTAAATTTAAGAGCTAATCTTACTAAGAAATTTAAGCTAAGAAGAAGGCTAGAAAACTAGGAAGAACAAAATTTAGAGAAATAATTTTTGATGTATTTCTTGATGAAAAATAAATGAGGTAGGACTCATATTTATACTAGTAGGACCCAACCTTAGGTTACAAGAAAAATCTAAAGAATTATTATAATTAACTCCTAGAATTAACGCTAGAAATAACTCCTAAAACTAACAAAGAATTACTCCAAATAACTCCTAATAAAACTTAACACTAAAGGCTATTGAATCTTCCATTTTATTTATTGTAACTCATCATATGGAAGCCTCAAGATCATTGTAAAATTCACCAAAATGGATAAAAACCCAAGTTCAAAGAGGAGATACAAAGCTCACTTAGCTCTAAATCAGAAACTGTAGTAAGGTGTCACTTAGAAGCTTATTTTGGTCATGTTAACGTCCGAAATGGGTTCTGACCTCTTCATAGGAAATGTAGATTGAGATGCTAGCTTTTCAATGCAAAATGAATCATGCCATTGTGATATATGTAGCTTGATTTATGAATTTTATACCGAAACATCTTTAATATCATGTCTCCCTCAATGCCCTTCGATATCCATTAAAGCACTTCATGAGAAGAATATGACTTGGGTGCAGTGGATGAGGCACCAATATAATATTAGGAGGTGCCAATTTCAATTCACATCGAAGTCATTTTGTTCCTTTTATTCTTTTTTTTAAATTACTCAAACCTTGGAATTGGGCCTTTACGCAGTTGACCCATCTTCTGTTAGACATGGTCTTCACAAGCATCTCGAAAACTTGATAAAATGTGTAAGCTTCATGGGTCGGATGAACACTGGGTCTTTAACTTGGACCAAACCTGGTTTGATTTAGGCCAAGCTCAACCTCTTGCTCTGGTGGGTCTACATGATGGTATTGGACCCTAGACTAGGCTGATATGTGAGGCTGAGACACTGTTCGGCCTATCGTGCCGAGGCTGTTGAGTTTGGGGCTACATGTAGATCTGAGTCCATTGAACTGGGGCTTCTGTCGTACCTTCAATATTTGGGCCGTGGGCCCAAAACTCTTCTTCAATCTTTTCTTGAGTGGAGGTTGACCTGGTTCTTTACTTGTCACCACCACCCCACGCCCCACACTGCAGAAGCTTGGTAAGAAGGACAGTCGATGGGAACGGCGATGGTGGTCGACGTAGATGCTAGACTATTCTAAGTTGTGACGAACACAAAACCCGATCTTGTAAATTTTTTTCTTAAGTTATATATTCTAACGCGTTTAATAGGTTTTAAGGCGTTCCTAACCAACCTTAAACCTGCACCCGGAAACACGTTAATGGTTTTATGATAAATCGCGCATAAGCATGATATAAGTTGAGCTCCGCTCAACACAAATACATCGGCGAGGAGGCCC
>JBBYHH010321474.1:0-12343 GCA_038382905.1 Daphne laureola | reverse complement strand
ATTGTTTCTTCTTCTGGCTTGAACTCACAACTACTATTAGTTGTAGTGAGTAGGAATACTAACTCATGAAGTTCTTATTGCGCCAGAGAATTCCAACAGTGCAGTGATATAGAAAGTTGAATGCGGTCACGATAGAGAATGGCCTTTTTGTTGACGCTGAGAATGTCAAGGATGTTCGGAATTAGTGAAAAGTGGAGATTCAGGAAACTGATCTGAGGAGTCAAATTTGGTGTGTCTGTGGTGTAAGAGGCACCTGTGGGAGCAGACACAGATCTGTCACAGAGTAAGGGTCCAGATTTAAGGAAACTGTCAAGAGATGACAGTGAAGCGTTGCGTTCATCCTTTGAGTACAAGCAAGGGTTTTTATAGTTTAAAGAACATTTGTAAGTGTCGGATGATCTGGCACTACGAGATGAGATTCTCAAGGAGGCATATTTGAGCGGAGTGAACATTCACCCAGGTGGTGAAAATATGTGTCATGACCTATATTTTCACTTCTGGTGGCCCGGTATACAGAGGCGTATCGCTACTTACATGGATAGAGTGCCACTTGTTAGTGGATGAAACCGCTGGAACTTTACAGAGTTTACCCATCCCTGTCAGGAAATGCGGTAATGTTATCATGGACTCTCTAATAGGTCTACCTCCGACTAGGTCATGGTATGATGCCATATGGGTAGTTGTTACCACCCACTCCATACACGACCCAGTGGAAGCGCATGCGGGGCCAGAAGGGTGGTGTTAACAGTCTCTTATGTTGTAATCAGCAGAAATAAAGTGGGTTGAAATCCATAACAAAATCCCTGAAACACATTTCTAATAGTGCAGAATTCTATTTTTTAGATTGACCTCATGTCAGTAAAACATTTTTATAAAATTCCAAAAGTGTCCAAATTAAGTTATGAATTTTTTTCCATAAACTAGACACACAGGGATACAACCAAAAAAAATTTCAGAATTTTCCACAGAGCCAATTAGTACAATTTATTCGGTGCAGTTGGACCAAATTATGCAGTTTGTTTGAAAAATAGCATCATCCTCTTTGTTTCCTGCATTTCCAAAATTCACAATACATAGAATATACTGAGCTCCGCTCAGGCCAGATACACTGAAAGGAGACTGCCTCCGGCAAGTACTCCCTGAAAAAGTAGACATGAATCATGAAACTCATCTCATATCATCACGTATATATATACTTCATCCCAAAAATCAGCAACTATCCATTTTATATGAACATTCAAAACATGATTGTCTGTGCTACATGTATAATGCAATCTACGTCTATAGAGCCTGCTTTACCCATTTAAAGAAATCACTATGATCAGGGAGTCAAATCTATAAGATTTGGACGATCTCCACGTGACATTGCTGCTGCTACAACTACACATCAAGAAAGTTAACCGTTAGTCATCACGTAATAATAGTAGTGCTCATACTGTAAATCATGAAAAACCTTAATACATTCACCCTTTTTCCATTCCAATCCATGTCATCAAAATATCCATCAAGAATCACCCCTAAACTGTAATCATATATCATAATCATAAGGAGCTACGTTGTACCTTAGTACACCATCACAACAAATGACCTGCGGATACTATGCCACGGTTCCCGTAGCAATAGCTCCTGAAAAGATGTAAACATAAGGGGTGAGTTCCCGATTGAACTCAGTAAGGGCGTACGTAGAAGTAAATGGGTCTTCATGTCGTTACATGTAATGACAATGTCAGTATGAACAATATGCAGTATACTATGCATCCTATGAAAATCATGAGTATGATATGAAATGCACCATCCATATCCATACGACGGCCTGCCTAGGTTTTTTTAACAACCCGATGGAGTCATCATGGTGCGTACTACTAGCGCGGAGTGTACGTTTCTGATAACCGTCATCATTGATCTACCATAGTAGATCACGCTGGTCATGACCTTGGGATCGGTACATCCATATCTGGCATCTGACATCAGTCATACATCAGTCTCTTGTAAGGAATCACGATGAACGTGACATCAGGACCGGAACATCATATCAGTCATCAATCATACATTGGTCTCCCGTAAGGAATCATGATGGACGTGACATCGGGACTGGAACATCCATAATCGATCATCGTGCGATCGCAGTACATCATCGTGCGGAGCTGAAAGTCCCATATCCGTGGTACCTGCAGACCTCTATCCCTACCATGGAGCCAGTTTCAGGGGTCAAAAGGTGTGACCCATACCCTCGGTAAGAAAACCAACCTCAACCTACCTATACTGCATTAAGAAATGAAGTACATGAAGGTTGAACCCTTACCTGACAATCCGTGACTTGTACCATGCTTTCCTGGGACAATCTGATCGACCTGAAAATCTAGCAGCATTTCTATACAATCCCCTAAAATGGAAAGATCACTAAACATCCATATAATATCCAAAAACATAATCCGCATTTCATCTAATCATATTTCATTCCAGAAAGTGTCTCTTGACATAATGCCAGAAATTTGGCCAATCAAATTCGGGAAAGCTAACCTCCACAGAACATTTCCAGATATTTATATAATACCATAAAAGCTCGATTTCATTTCAGATTCCAACAATTATCATCTTTTTCTGATGATATGTAATTCGGCCTTATTTCAGACAATGCAGATTCAGCCAACTGTGGAAAATCATAGATAGCTCCAGTTATAAAAGTTATTCAGAATAATCCAATTAACAGTTTAACATCAAATTCCATTCCATATTCCATAAATTTGAAATTACCATATTGCCCCTAATTTCCGAACACAATTCGGACAAGCATAGAAAGGCCAAATGATAATGTCCCAAGTATGAAAGTTGTAGCTAAGCTTCCATACTACACTTTAGTAACTCTCTTTCATCCTATTTCAAACATACCAACCTTAGGTAAAAATTTTAGATTGACCTACGGCAAAATCCGGCAGAGTTTCAGCAGAAATTTTAACAGTATACTTAAATTCAACTTTACCGGGAGCAGAAACTTGAAGAACCTGAGAGGATCCATCGTCCACCAACTTCAAATCTAGAGAGAGGGGAGAAGGAGGGCTTTTCAGCCAAACTACTCAGTACCATTAAAATCTACGCATGAAACTGAGCTTACCTCTTAGTTTTCTCGTGCAAATTCGAAGAAACGGAGGTACGGGAAGCTTAAAGATTCAACAATGGTAGCAAGAGATGAAAGTGGCGATGCTGGTGATGGAAAAGAAGTGAAGTCGGTAGAAGGTAGGAAAAGGTAAGCATTTTACATATTTATTCTTATTATTTTCTTTTACTTTTACTTTTTCTTTTACTCCCTTTGGACACATGTCCTCTCTTTTTGACTAACTCCTCCCCTTTTGACCCAGCTACAGCCGCCTCAACCTTGTCCATTCATTGTATATTTTTGTCCATTTTTTTAAAATGACTGTTTTATCCTCCGAACCGAAATTTCATAAAATGGCTCAAAATTCATGGAATATTGCTAAATAATGAAATCTCATGAAAATGGACCTCAATGGGGTCTCGGGATATGAGATTCATCATAAAATGCGATTGGACCAATTTATTGAGGGTTCCGGTAGCAGTGTAATCCGATCTTAGGCTTTATACCTTAAAATGCAATTTCTCGCTAATCCGTCCATTATTTCCAAAAAATGACACCCACCATTCATGCCTACTAATGGCCTCCTTTTAACTTATTTCATTAGTATCCATTTCCATCCAATTTTTCTAAAATGACCATTTTACTTACAGAGGGCATTTTTTGCAAAATGGCTCGGATTGCATATTTTTACCTCTTGATGCCAAATCTTGCAAGAAAAGATCCCAACGGAGTCCCGAACTATCAGAAAATGTATTTTGAACATGTACCATAAAATTTCGGCGGCGGAAAAAGTTTGCCACTTTTGGCAGAATAAATCGGTAAAATCACCGGCCTCTAGCGGTGACTGTAACAACTGACCTCCCATTCGGGTGGCAATCCTGACAGTTCCTCCGAAAACACATGTGAAAAATATCTAACAATATGAATCTTTTCTAACTCCATATGCGTACCTGTGAGGTTAAACTCCAAGTACTCATCCCAGTCGACAATCGGAACCTGATCCATAAGTGTGAGCTCGATGTTATGCTTGATGATCTGGATCTCAGATGGAGCAATAAGCAAAAAGTCTCCCCAGAAAGTACGATGTGACGCTTAGCACAATTGATATGAATGAAGTTCTTGGCTAACTAATCCATGCATAGGATGACATCATACTTGGGCATGGCTAAAACTAGCAGATCGGACTGAATCTGATGACTCCCCAAGGTGAGCGTACATCCGCGTGCAAGCTCATTGGAAAATAAGTACTGACTTCTGGCAGTACAGACTATAAACATGTCGGGCAAATGCACAATAGGAAAATGCAGAGATGTCGCACACCTCTACGACACTATAGAAATTAAAGCACCGGTATCGAAAAGCGCATGTACAGATTTTCCATTAAATAAAAGTGTACCTACAAGTGCGTCCTTCCGTGTTGTCCCTACTCTCTCAATCTAAAATACACATCCGGGCTGCTGTGCTGGGGGAGGCTGTCTCTGATGCTGCTGAGGTCTGAAGCTGCCCTGTGGTGCACCGCATCCCTGGGATACGTTGGGCTAGGCATTAGACTGGAACCTGGACTGTGTCGTAACGTCCTGTCTCAAAGTCTCTGGACAGTTATTGACCCAATGATCATACAACCCACACTTTAGGTAGCGTCCTGTCCCGTAGTAGCACATCCCACTGTGATTCTTACCATACTGTGGGCAAGGTCGTACTGATCCTGATGATCCCTGCCCCTTGCTGAACTTCCCAAACTTGCTTGACTTAAAAGTATTCTTGCTGGATCCCTACTAGTCTAGGCCTTTCCCGCCTGTCTGGGGTCGGGAAGGCACTGGTTTACCGCGGAGCTCCTCCTTCTTAACAAGTGAGGCCTTCTGGACTGCCTTATAATAAGAAGTAACGCCATGAGTCACCAAATACTTGCTGATCTCGGGCCTAAGTCCCCTCATAAAATGCTTTGCCTTCTCCTCTTCCTCTCCATCGTGCAGGTGGACATACTGTACTAACCGCTCAAACTTATGCGCATACTCTGTGACTGACAAACTGCCCTGAACCAATGTGTCAAACTCGGCCTGTCGGCTGTCTCGAGTTGCATAACCAATCCACCGATCGTGAAAGAGGGAGGTGAACTTGTCCCATCTCATACCGGGATCTTTGCATCCCTTCTTGGCGTACTTGGCCTTCCTGTCCCTGACCACGCCTTTCCACTAATTGTAGGCAAGGTCCCTGAGTTTAAATGAAGCCAAATTGACCATATCCCTGGAAGAGAACCTCAAACCATCTAGAAGCCTCTCCATGTCTGAGTACCATGACTCGGCTGAATCCGATCCTCCCTTGCCTGTAAACTTGGATGGACCAAGGTGCTGAAAGCGCTCCAATATGCTCAATGAGTCAGATCCGGTGTCGCGCTCCCTCCGAGGTTTGCGCACCTCTCTCTCATCAGCAGTGTCAGGATTCTCCCTGGCTCGATGCCTGTGCACTAAATTTGATCCACTCCTCTCCCTTCGAGTGGCTGTGAGATGACTATCCTGATGTGGTAGCATGTGCTCTCTGCCTCCGTCCTGACGGACATCTATGTACCTCTCGTACACTAGAGGTCGAATAAGATGTATCTCCGCGAGTACTGATACTCAGAGTACTATAGCTCCCTGACTTGACTATGTCATCATCCTGGATGGGTGGCTGCTGGACTAGAATACCCTAATCTGGCCGCGCTGTTACAGTCACCACCGAAAAAATGGTGGAGATCTGAAAAAATTGCCAACGGGCAAAATATGTAACTACCGGGACTTTATGTTCAAACGTGCTGTGCACATTTTATGATGTTTCCCATGTCCCAAGAAGTGAGTTAAGGTTTATCTCCGATTTATTTCGCATCAGAAGATCAATAGTCGAGTATCGAGCCATTTTATCAAAAGTCACCCCGGAAAGGTAAATTGGTCATTTCGGAGAGATGGATGCATTTTTTATAATTCTCATGACCCGATAATTTATTTGAAGCTCATTCCATGGGATTTTAATAATTTGGAAAGTTTTAGAAATACCGAATCATTTTTCCAAAAATTGGTTCGTAGGGCAAAATGGTCAATTTGGAAAATTAGACAAAAATGCCATGTTGGGCAAAATCAGTTGGGTTGGCTGAAATTTATGGGCATTTATTTGGGCCCAAATGGGCTTAAGTGAGTATGGTTGGATTTTGTAGGAAAGGATTTAAATGAAAAAGAAGAGAAAGAATTATGGAAAGTTTTTTGGTAAATGTTTTACAAGTGTTGGCTCCTAATGGTTTGGATGGATTACAAAATCCTATATAAGGGTTGAGGATGAAGATGAGAGGATAATGTCCTACATTTATCTACTCACTATCTAAGAAAGGAAATTACAAAGGAAATAAAGGGTGTGAAGTAGTAGATAATGAGTTAGTAAATGTAGAAAGAAAAGAAAGAAATAAAATGTACTTACCTCTCACCATGTCCATCCAAAACTTCATGCTTATTCTTCATGGTTTCTTCTAGATTTCTTCCATCTTCAAGCTCCTTAGTCCAAGAATCTTTCAAGTTTAGCATGGTAAATATGGTTTTCCTTGCTAATTAGTTAAGTTGTTATTGTTAAATCATGGAAATGATCTCTTTTCGAGTAAATTTCTCCGGGGGTCCTATAAAAAAAATTTGTGTCCTATTCCTGTCATATTTTAAAATTTTATCCTATTTTGATCTAATCTTATGGTTCGACGTTCTATTTTAGTCCTTTCCATCCAAATTGACCGTTACATTTGACAGATCTAAGTGAACTTACCTTTTTACCCTTTGAAAATTGTTATTTAATCCCTAAATTAACTTTCTCCAACTTTTGACCTCCCAAGTTTAAATGGCACGAAAAAGACCACCTCCCTCTCCGAACCAGCCAACTCTTGCAACAAATCAACAACCTCTTTAAACCGGCATAAATGGAGAAGATATCTGGGCTTGCAGTGGAGCGCCGCCTCGAGGCTCGGCAAGAGAGTCAGAGCCGCGTCGAGGAGAGTGAGCGTCGTTGCGATCTTAGCTTGCTCTTTGGTTGCGATCCAAGTTCAGATCTGTGATCTCAGTAGACGTAGGTCTCGATCTGTGTTCAGATCGATGATTGTGGGTTAATGGAAGAAAGGAGAGAGTGGATGGGTTAGGGTTAATAGACGTGATGGGAAAGGGGAAGGGGATTTCTCTTATTGCAGAATAATTTATCCGACGAAATTCCGGTGACTTACGCTGACAATCTCTCAATCTCTCAAAATCGATGCCTACAATGGAAGCTTCACCGGAAACCACAAGCTCTGCAAAGAATCTGGTGGTGGCCACCTGATTGAAGCGACAGTGAGTTTTTTAATTTTGTAAGGCCATCGGGAACTGGAGATTGACTTTTTTGTCGGTGTCGTAGTACCAGCCGGTGAGATCAGTGTTGTACATCCAGCCGCGCTGAGGCCGAAGTTGGCATGCCATATGATTCGTTGATCTGGCACAAAGTAGCTAGAGCGTTAGCCCTCAAAGAAGAGGAGGATCAATTTCATGAATACTTCTCTATACTCAAAGTTGAAATGAGAAGCATCTTTTTTTAATGGTTGGGTTTTGGAAATGGAGGGGTGGTGAATGATAACATTGTTGATCAACACTGGGAAGAGGAGATCAATTTCAGATGAAGTAAGCCCAAACTCATCACCGTCATCGTTCCAATTCTTTATGGTTTTGTTTTGTGTGGTTTGTTTTTTGTAAGGATTTAAACTTTGAGATTAAAAATTTGGGCAAGTGTAACTTAAGGACTGAATTGAAATTTTCATATGGGTAAAAAAATAATTTCACTTGGATCCGTAAAATAAAACAGTCAACTTGAACATAAAGAACTAAAATGGAACACCGAACTATATGATAGGATCAAAACAGAACAAATTTTTAAAATAGAACCAGAATAGGATACGAATTATTTTTATACGACCCCCGAAGGAATTTACTCATCTCTTTTCTCTTCTATTTCTCAAACCGGATTTGCAAGGGAGTTCATGCCCAATTTTCTCCATCAATTCCTTCCTAGATCCTTAAGGTAAGCTTGAATCCTTGGTGATTATCAAGTTGTTTAAGGTTCCCTTTCATTAATTCTTATTATGGTGAAGTTTGAAGTTGGTTAAGAAATGAATTCTTAACCAAACTTTGAAGTGAGTTGTTAACTTGTTACTAATGTGTTCTTGGGTTGATTTGGAGTATGATTAATGCTTGGGATAAGATGAAAATCATGATGGATCATGGTTAAAGGATGGAGGCCGAATTTATGATAAGGGGTTTTTGTTGACGTTGGTTGAAATTTTGTGAAGATTTGGTGTTTTGGTGATGAATATGAAGTTGTGGAATTATTGGATTAATTGGAAAATAAATTTGGAATGGGAAAAGTGTTGGCTGAAATATTTGGGGAAATTTGGCTAATGAAGTTGTTTGATTTCTTGTGAAGAAATTGTATTTTGGTAATGTTTGTGAAGTTTTGAAGTTGTGGGATTAAAGTGGAAAATGAATTTTGGGTGATGAATGTTGATGCCGAAATTCATGGGTTGGTTTGGATGAATTTTGGTTAATGATGTTTTGTTAGAGAAAGTTAGAGATTTATTGATTAAATGGATGTTTAATCATGAAGGTATTATTGGAAATTGAACGAAATAGTTTGGGTAAAGATTTGATGAAAACCGAATTGGAAGGATGAATTTGTGAGAATTGGAATTAGTTGATAAAATGTTGAAGTTATGGATCAAATGATGGATTAGTAAAGAAAATAAAGTTAGAAGTTGAAAAATACAAGTTAGAAAAAGTTTGGGGTCAAAATGAATGGTTGGCCGAAAGTTTGGGTTTAGGCCAAAATTAATTGTGAAATTTTAGGTAATTTTCATGATTAATTGGAAAAGAATTGAAAAGTTGACAAAGAATGGAGTTGTCACTTTCTGAAGTTTTAGGGTCAATTTGCACAATTTGTGAAAATTTGCATATTTTTGTGCAAATATGGAAGTTGGTTTGTAAAATGGTCATTTCTGATGAAAGTTGTAAACTTTCAGTAATTTTGACAATTCTGTGAAGTTTTGTGCCAATTTGCATATTCTGGAAAAGTTTGGATATTTATGTGCATTTTGGTGATTAAATGAAAATAAAGAAGTTAAGTCAAGCATTTTGGAAGTATGGAATGAATTTTGGAATTAAATGAGCTAAAGTAAAGTTTATGGGAAGATTTGTCACTTTCTGGGATTTTGTGACCAAAATGGAAATCTTGGTTAAGTTAGAGTATTTGTTTGTTTAAGTGACAAATAATGTTTAGTTAAGCTCATTTAAGTTTAAAGGTGAAAATTGGCAACTTTTGGATAAGTTTGTGAATTTCTAAAATTCTGGTTAAAAGGTGCGCTTTCGGATGAAGTTTGAGGTATTAGTGGTAATTAGTATAATTACCATAAGCTAAGAATTTATGTTAAGTAACTAGAATTTTTGGTGTTTCTATGAGTATCAGTATAATTGTGGAATTTTTTGGAATCTTCTACTGAAAGTAGTTGCGGCTTCAGTAGATGTTCCGATAATTCGAGGTAAGGGTTCAACTTTCTTAATATACATTTCGGCATATCATCGTGTATATTACGCTAGTTGAGGCGAGTCCTGGGCCGGCGGTGGGGCCCTTGACTAGTCATGTGGTAAAGATTAGTGGTATGCAGGTTTCAGATTTCTGGAGTTCTGGCATTCTGCTTTGTGCTATGCCAGATGATATGATTCTGCTGTTTCTGATCAAGCATGATCAGATTCCATTAAATACGACAGTTACAGGGGCCGTACAACCCTCACTGGTACCATGCGTCCGTTTTGTTTTCGACCCCGGGACGTGGCCACGTCCTCGGGGGCTTTCATTCCGTACCGCGTTGTTAACGGTACCCGTCCTTTGGGGCGTCCGTATATATGAACTGTGTACTAACATTTTCTGCAGTTTCCGCGTTATTTGACCACTATTCTTTACCCCCACCCTTACTGAGTACCTTTCGAGAACTCATTCCTTTACATATAACATTTTCAGGAGTTTCCATTCTGGGACCGGCAAAATTATTCTACCGGTCAATTTGTATTTTCTATACTCGAGGTACATAGCTCCTGGGTGTTAAGTTCTTATTCAGGTACGGGGATTGTCTTGATAGGTTCCAATCCGATTATTCTGATTAATATGATTATTTGGTGAGCACGTCTATGATTTGACTAACGATTGATCTTTAATGTTTTATGGATAGTAGTAGCAGCAGTAACTTGTCGTGATCATCTGGGTCAGGATGACCCGATCACGTAAGTTTAAGTACGTTCACTATTGGCATAATATGGCTCTCTAGATGTAGCATGCATCAGTAGTTAGAAGCATTCGATAAGATTTGAATATCTGTAATAATTACGCTTTATTACAACGCGATTTTCTGTATAACGCTAACGTGTTTCCGGGTGTAAGTTTAGGCTTAAGTACTAGAATGCCTTAAACTTGAATAACACGTTAGAAGATAATCATTATCGACAACAAATTTTTCAGGGTAGAACTTCGGGCCCACAATTCTCAACAGTGAATTCCCCTCTGTCGTCACCTCCACCTCTCGACACCATTCCCGCACACTTCCACCGTGCCGTCCGAAGTGGTGGTGGTGACAATGGTTGTGACAACATGGTATCAGAGCTTAGGTTAATATTAGGTATGTTTGGACGGACAGCTCTCGTTTCACTAATCGGTTTCCGGATGGTTCATGAGGAGCTTGATCAACTTCTTTTGTGGACTATCTTGGAATCAGGAAGTGGGCCTGCCGGCGGTCAGGTTTAAACATGCTTAATATAAACTAAGACTTGGTTTAAAAGCAGAAATCGCGCCAGACTTGTCCATTAAGGAAATGGACGTCTGAAATTGAAATTGGTAGAGCAGAAAGTTCATGCCGGAATTTTGATTCTGTTTGTTCTGCTTAAGTAGTATATATCATACATTGCATCTATACTACAGAGCCATAGGGAATACTGCTGCTTGCTTTAGTGAAATTAAACCGTTATGTCGTGCTCTTTCTATATGTGGTATTATATGATATTGGGGGACATTGATCCCATTCCTTCCTAGAATTAAGGAAGAAGGTGATAGAACCCGAGGAAATTATGGTCATAGCCATGAAGAACCCACAGGTTGGTAAACCTGAATGTAGGTTGATCAATTAAGTGTTTTAAGGTTCTTTAATCATTCGTGATTAGATAGGTGAACCTATTTGTGAATTGATCAACTGAGTAAGAATGTTATCAAAGGACTTTTAAGTTCCAGATTGAGAGGTTATGTGATCATTAGATCACCTTTAAGAACCTGACTGTGAAAATTGTTACGGCCACCGACGGAGTTCATCGGAACAGTAAAAGGTAAGAAATTCCGGTGTGAAATGTTCATGATTTTATGTGAAGGTTTTGCACAGTTAATGGTTCGGTCGGATTATTTCGGGGAAAGATTCTTCGATGGAACAATAGATGGGATGATCATGGTCGGAATGGGCTTTGAAATGTCAGAAAAAGATGTCCCGAGCTCTACGAAATCGCATCGAAACCACCACGGTCGAAGAGAGAGAAAATAAAAAAGAAAATTGGAATGGAATCGGGCAGAACGGCGGACGCACGATGGACTGAACGATGAGTGTCGCAAGGAGCCTCTGCCTAGGCTGGTGCATCGTGGCAGAAGCACGGAGAACTGGCAGCGATTGCCACGACGACCTGCTGCCTCAGCTCATGCATCACGGCGGTGGAGCGGCGCAAGGACGGCGCTTACCGGGAATGCATTCTGTCGAAGCTCGTACAACGCGGCGATGGTGCGGCGGGTTGGATGGAGAATGCCATGACGGGTTCTTGTCTGGCTGGGGATGACGCGGTGGGCTGGACGGCGATGCTGCGGCACAGCGTGACGCTGCGAGGACCTCCATATAAAATGGACACCGGTCGAATCTTCGTGTTCATCGTTGATTTTCTGGAAGTTTGCCTCTCTCACTAATCTCTCACTATAAACCACCATTTCTCTCACCCAAATGACCGATTCAACTCAAAATTCAAAGGGGAACATGAATTTCATGAGAGAAACACGAATTCAGTAACGTTTTCGCATGAATCGAGCTCAAATTCGTCATATTTGAAGGATTTCTCAAATTTGGGCAAAGATCAAATTGGAGCAATAGGGCTTCCAATTGATTCAATTGATAAGGTAAACATGTTTTCTTGTTAATGGGGAGTTAGA
>JBBYHH010321364.1:0-12344 GCA_038382905.1 Daphne laureola | reverse complement strand
TTTCACTTCACATTCCATTACTCTAGTGGATTATTGAAGCATTCAACCCAGGTGACATATCTCTCCAGTATGGTGATGGGCAGAGAGTAGAAATCACAGCAGAGAATGTTTATACAACTCTCAGAATACCTATGGGCCCAATTCCAGGAGAGGAGCACTCTTACTCAAAGAACACAAATGAATCACTCAAAGAATGGAGATTGAAATTTGGGAAGAATAACAGACCTTACACAAGTCACGTTAAATGGGAGCTTGTCATAACAAAACCAGCTGATGACTGGTTCAAGATGAACTTCATTGTCTATGTTGCTTCAACCTTGCTTGCACCGACAAATCGCTCTAAATGTCAGTTTAGAGTTCACAAAGAACTGAAAAATTGAGTACAAAATGTAATTGAGATGAACTGGTGTGAGTATGTGCTGAGAACATTGGCAAGAGAGATTCTGAGCTACAAAAAGATAAACGGCAAGGAACCTTGTTGCGACTGTCTATACTTCATTCAGGTCTAATTTTCAAAAGTTATATACTGTCTACTGAGTCATTTAATAGTGTTGGTTAGATAGTATTATAATGTACAAATGTTCTTCTTGAATGCAAATGTTCTACCTAGGCAGATTTATGTACAAACGGATTCAGAATGTGCCAAGAGTATTCCCAACTTTTCATCAATGAGAGAGTAAAAAGGTATTTTATAGGATCATGATGGAGCAACAAGAAGGAGGTTTTGGAAGATGGCGATTGCTACTAATGATAACAACAACCCAGAAACAAAAAGAAAATTCTACTGAGGTAGAAGAAGAGGCTACTGAGAAAGACACTTCTCAGAAACAACATGCAAAAGAAGTGGAGAAGAAGGATAAGCTGGCTGAAGGTAAAGACCAAGAATCAGGTATAGTGTCTGAATATATTACGTATACTGTCTACAAAAGAGTTTATAGTGTTTGTATAGTGTCTGTATTATTGTATGTTACTGTGAGCACATTTTAACAAACAGTTTATTTAATTTTGCATGGTCAAATTCAGTATCCAAAGAGAAAAACTCCACATTGGAGAAAGATAAGACTGCTGACCACCCAGGTATAGTGTCTTCATAACAGTTACATAGTGTCTTCTGTCAAAAATATTTTTTCTGGTTATTTATATTGGTTGAAACTTGTTCTTTGAATTTTAATTAGTGAACGAAGAGTCCAAAGAGGAAAAAACATTCTTGGAGAAGATGTAGTATGTTAACATATGTCTGAAAGAGGCAACTGAGGAAAATCGGAAAACACAATTGGCTATTACGGATCTTTGCGCTGATTATCCTGAAACCACTAGCGAACTGCAGAAAATCTTACAAAAGTTGTCAGGGAATGAACAAGAGAACAAAGCAACAGGAGATTCAGATGAAGAATTCTTCATTCAGCTAGCCGAAATAGCTGACGCAATGGAGCTTTCAAAACAGTAACAATTGAAGAAGCTAAGGGAGGAAGACATGGTCAATCTAGAACAAGGATATCATAATGGAGCTTCAAAAGTTGTGACCATACACTGTGAACCTAGAACATGAAGAAGATGCAATTGCTAAAGAAGCCAATCTGACAGAAATCGGTGGTCCATCTTTCAGCTTAGGGCTAAGCCAAGAAGAGATGACGAAGGGAACAAAGAAGTAAGTGACTCTGCGGTCACCGTATCTGTAAACACTACACACGAATCTTTCCAAGATTAGCACCGCTGATCAAAGCATATTACTTGATTATGCATGGAGAAACAGTTTCACTAGAATGTAAGTGTTGTTACTTACATAATAAATACACAATGATTGTAGATTACATATTCATATTGTTTGCATCCCAGGTTCATATTGTCTACACTAATTATTCACAATGTCTGGAATCCATGATCATAGTGTCTAAATATTGTTTGGCTCTTATGCTTAAAATGTCTATGAATTATTTGAATACTGTTTAATGCTTATATTATATGAAACTAACGTTTTTTTATGTTCTCTAATGATATAGTGAAACATTGTGTAAATTTGGGGGGAAGTTTATTCTCAATCGTGCAGAGTTCGTGACACTTAAAGTAGGACATGGAGTGTATGACACAGTCTTGAGTTCATATGCATTTGTGCTGAATTGTCAAGAGCACAAAATTGGTTGTGTGGATAGATTCTTCTTCCCAACCAATTTATCAGTATGAAATATACTACAATATTTATTACTGATAAAAATTTACTTCAATACCTACTAATGCTATTATTACAAAATGCAGCAAACAATCATTTTATATGCTAAAGTAATTGCACTCAACCAATCAAATACGAAGGTAACACAAGATAAGCTGGACCAAGACATCAGAGTCATTGCTACACTGAACAATTGGATTGATTCATGGATTGAACAAAACAACGTCAAGAAGGAATATTTGGAAAGATACAAAATGGTAAAAAAGCTTCTGCTTCTTATTATGTTTTTTCTTCTAGTGTAAATTAAGTACAGTATAATGTTTGTATTAGTGTTCCATAGTGTCTTCTACCAAAAGTTATAATGTTCAGTACAGGAAACAACTGTTCACTAACAATTTTTTTTAATTGTTTTACAACAACTTTTCTTCTCAATCTTGCTTGATGCACATTACAGTGTATTCTGCATCAACACAAAAAAAAAGTTCATAGAAATAATGGACAATAGGAATGAAGATCTCCTGAAATATGATAAATTTCTAAATATCTTTGTAAGTAAACTGTTTATTTTTATGTGAATAAAATAGCACTGTCTATTACTAACATATTAATTATCATAATAGTAGGAGCTAATTGGAACCTATCTTGTTGGGATTAATCATTCTATCTGTTTTGAGTTCACAACATACAAGTATGAGTTTGTGAAATTCAAATGGAAGAAAGATTTTCCAAGATTCATGAACAACACAACAGACTGTGGTGTCTTTGCAATAAAACACATGGAGTTGTATCATGGTAACCACATGTTCAAATTTGATCTTGGATCGGTAATAATACTAACAATTTATACACTGATATTTTTAACAAAAAATATACTGAATTTTTTTTTTATGTTGCAGGTTGGAAACATGAAGAAGCACTTCAAGAAAAATATCAAAATTGTACTAACAAACCGTCTGTCACATTCACATATACTGTCAACCCAATAAACAATAAGTCTACTAATAAGAAGGAATATGTAAAATGTCTCCTAAACTATACAACTATGTCAACCACTTTGATGTGTAATGTTTGAGCAACTAACATGGTGTCCATTAAGCTATGCAATACTGTCTACTATTTACATATATATTGTCCTCTCCTTCCATATATATTATCTATCACAAACTGTAAGTCAACTTTGATGCCCTCTCCCAGAACCTCTGTCGTGACTGCTTTCACCTCTACCATGACTACTTTCACCTCTGCCATGACTGCTTCCACCTCTCCCATGACCACTTTTCCGACGTTTCGACCCAAAAGTGTTGGAAGTAACAAACTCTGGATTACATAGCTGAAAATCAGTCACGTCACTTGCACTACTTATACTTCTTACAACATGCTCACCTTCAATACCAACAACTCTCAACTTCACCTTCAAAGACGACACTGACTCCTCCAACAAGGACTTGCATCTCTTGTCTTTTTGGGAAAGAAGAACCAGATTCAAAAATTGATTCATAGTAGAATTCCGCCAAGCGAGACGAGAGAAAGCATCATGAAAAGTATGCTTCCCTTCATTATCATATACAAGCCTGACATCCTTTGTCCACCGGTAAAGAAAATACTGACTAGGAATCTCTTTCAAATTCAAGATGTTCAACACTCTAAGAGAATGCGAACAAAGAAATCCTCTTTCTTCAAAAAATGAACAACCACAAGACATGGATCCAGATCCAAAGTCATACTTGACCAGAAATTTGTGTTTGTGATAAATCTCAGTTGACACAAAATAACTTGCAGAATCATCGGTGATAGGACCAAAAGAATATTGTCCAGTTAAATCTTTACCCAACTACTCCTCAAAATCAGACAAGATGACCCTAGAGTAAATCTTGGAAGCTTGAATTAATATTTCACAATCTGGAAATTTCAAATCAACAGTACCAACATTCAAAAAATCTTCAGCAAACCTCTTATTCTTCCATTCCTTCACCATAGCTTCAACAACAATAAACATAATGAAAATACTCATCTGTCTGTTAGTCAATGATGTTAGAATACTATTTGTGCTCTCGCTTCGCTGTGACGATCTGATACCTGAAATACAAGGAGAAAACTGTGACAAAATAAAAATTGTCAACAAGTATAATAAATATTGTTACTAGGTATTTCTCATACTATCAACAGGTATAAATCATACTGTCAACACATAAAGAGTAAAATGTATGAAGGAAACACAATTACCTGCAGAGAATATATGCTTACATAAAGTAGGACACCACTTATATCTCAGATTATAAAGATTTGTCAGCCATGTGTTCCCTTATACATTAAATGACGAAATAAGCTTATCCCACTTGACTTCAAATTCATCTGGTGTCTCGCAGTAAAAAAGACACTTCTAGAACAACTTGGTGAAACCTTAAATATGTAGTAATCCACCTAAATTCTTCTTGGCATTCTCACAAATATGCCATAAACAATATCGATAACGAACACTAAATCAATTGCTGAAGAGATTGCCATATCTTGGTCAGTCATAATTATTTTCGGCATCTTACCACTCATGAACCTAAAAAATGTCTCAAAACACCATTTAAAATTTTCTTTCTTCTGCCCAACAAGAAAGCAAATGGAAAAAATAACATTATGTTTGTGATTATCAATACCAATGAATGGTGCACAAAACAAATTATACTTGTTCGTCCGGAATGTAGTATCAAAGACAACTGCATCACCAAATATTGAGTAATCTGATCTCATCACTTCATCCGACCAGAGAAAACTACACATCCTACTCTCCTCATCAACTAAAACTTCGTAAAAGAAGTCAGACTCCTTCTTAACTCTATCTCTAAAAGTGTCGAGTAATAACATTGCATCATCATTTTCAGAATTACACTATTTCTCAGTAGAAACTTGATTGTACATCATCTGACTTGTAATTCCAAGGGCTACAAGACCGCCCACTTCATTACCCAACACCCGAATAGCTTCTGAAGTTCTAAGTCCAAACCGCATCAAATCAAAACACAGTCTCGAAAACTTCCTTGTTGACATGTCTACCACTACGCAGATATAATCTCTGCTCCTTTAACTCAAATGGATGCATATGCTTCACATTGTGTTTGACACAACACCACATATTGTCTGAAGAAATTTTGACATATATTTCACAAGTGCAATCCACCTTCTTGTCGACCTAATGCCTCTCCTTAACTTGATTCGAGAGGGGAAAATGTTTATGTCTTTGTTTCCTTTTATTAACTCCAGAATAAGAATACTTAAAATGCTGATAATAGAATGTTTCATCCGCACTAACCCTATTATTGTTGTGAAAAATTTTATAACCCCTAGAAAATGAATAATCCTTGAAGAATTTTTTAGAAGCCTTAAAACTATCAAATACTGATCCCAACCAACAGACATCATCTTCAGACACCAACTATCCAGGATCTACATTCATAGCGTCTGTATGATATATGCATAAAGATAAGTACTAATATACTGGTATATTGTCTAACATACATATTCGTACTGTCTACATTCCAGAACCATACTGTCGTGTTAATATATCAATACTGTATGCCCCAAATATTCAAACAAAATACAAGAAATGTCACCTATAGTACAAAATATACCTGAACTAAACTAAGCTGAGGATGGAGGACCTTCTTTCAGCTCATATGACCTAAACTGTACACTGGGTACATCTGTAATTTATACGGTAAGAAAACCTAAGGTTCAACACCTCTACAACAGATTTTTTTTTAAACAAAACATAAAAGAAAAATATATACCTAGAACAGAAGCAGAATGACCATCAGTAGGATAACAAAGGACAGAGGATAAAGGGCCTTCAGTAAACACAACTGAATTAAACTATCCACTGGAGGCATCTAAAGTGTCTGTTGCAAGAAATAACAACGTTCAATAACATTCTATACATTATCAATGTAACAGAAGAATCCAAAAGAAGATACAAAAGTTAACAAACATGATACAACTAGAACACAACAGAGCTGAACTGTACATTAGATGCATCCAAAGTGTCTTATGCAAGACACAATAACGTTAACTAACAATATAAGAAAAGAAAATTTTGGAAGAAGTGAAGCACGAAAGGTATACCTGGAACAGAGGCTGAATCACATTCCGTCAATTGACCCGATCCATACTGTCTACTGGAAACATCCAAAACGTCAACTTCAAGAAACCATAGTGTATAATAAAAAGAACAACCAAGAGCCAAGAATCATGATATAAACATAATTCAAACCTTCAAAAGAAATCAAAGAATGATCAAGTGACACAAAATCAAAATCTTCAGAAAAAATGAAGAAGAAATCTGAACCATCATCAAATGTACCGCCAAGAATTCCACAACTAATAGCAGAAGAACTAGCAGGAGAAGTAGAATCAAATGAAGAACCAGGCGCAGGAAGATTGAGATCCATACAGACCTGCAGTAGATCGAACAATTGAGAAAAATCGAAGAAGAAAATCGCAAAACAAAAGAAGAACAGATGAAGAAAATTGAAGCTCCAATGAACAAAATCGAACATGAAATAAACAAAAACACAGATCGAAGGAAGTAAACTGAAATTATAGATCAAACCGAAGAGAAGAGTAGCGCCGCCACTTCGCCAGAAGTAAGTTTGAGCGACCAGAGAAGTGAACGAAGGAAATGAAGAAGAAAACTGAATAACGCCGCAACTGTTGAAAAAAGCATGAGCTGGAAGAAAACAAGAGACTATATATGAGGGTATTTTAGATATTGAACAGCTAGGGGTTTTCATCACTAGTTGGTAATTAACATTGATAATAAGTATCTACAGTAACGGTTGATCAACTAGATATTGTCCGTTTGCATCATTTCTTTTTTACTATGTTACCAATACCATTTCGTAACCTCCTATTTTCAAGAAGCCAAAACCTCATTAAATGAAGTACACAATACTACAAATTAACATCCAAAAAATAACATGTTAATTCTTCTTCACAGTACTGATCCTCATATCCATGGCTAAAACTCATGTCCTTCTGACACTCATAATCATCATCATCTCCAATACTGGGGGTGGTGCAGTTTCAGTCCACATGATCAACGAGCTCGAGGACGGCGGAACGCTCACCATCCATTGTGTGAGGTTGCACTAGAGAGTGGACCTTGGGGAGCACCAAGTCCTAGATGGCCAATCCTTCACATGGGTTTTCAACCGTAACAACTTCCATAACGCCAGACTCAACTGCACTGTGAAGAAGGTTGATGATGTAGAATTAGTGCCCGATTGGTGTTTGATGCCTACGACCAAAGAATGGACTCGTGTACCAGAGACTGTGATTGAAGGTTCACAAAGAGTGGAGTTTTCTGTCTCCGGAATAGGGTTTGGTCTTTTAAGTGCACTTGGCCACCCTAAATATAGTATAGTACTGTCTCAATAAGAAGAAGTCGCTAGACATATGGTTTGATAACTTCTTTTGCCAAAAGTCACCTAATTCTAGGATTAATGAAAATGGAACACTAAAATAGACAAGTACGGGGAAAAAAATACGCTGCCTCATCCTAGTGTTTTAAAACCCTCTGGCTACCGCTGCTGCTCTGATATGGTCTTCGTCATGCGTGAGCGGATGCTGGATTCCTTTCCACCGATGTGGATCTACTACAGGCACCGGTCTACCACCATCGGACTTCGCACTAGTTTCGCGCAGGAGGCTGTCGGGTGTGGCATCTCTGGTCGTGCGCGTTCTCTAGGCTGGACCACTCCGGTGCGTTGGTGGGCAACACCGTCGATGTTGTGGGCCAGTCATGTCCCTCCTTCCCTCGCGTTGAGGCTTGTCATTGCCCCCTGTTCTGGCGCTATCTGGTGGCAGCAGCAAGTGTAAGCTGCACTCTCCTGATGAAATCTCGTCCCTCGCCAGCCAGAGTTGCTACGCCGCTGTTCAATAGCTCGCATGGTTGCTCACTGTGTGGGGATGGCGATTGGGATCTGCTGATCAATTTTGTGTGCCATCATGCCGGTTTTAGGTTTGGTTTTGTATCTTGGTTTTGGTTGGGTGTTCAAGCTGTGATTTTACAGCAAGTTGGTCTGATTGGTGTTGAAGGTGGAAGAGAATGAGGATTGTTGAAATGTTTAGATGTTGTAGGAGCGTTCACAGTTCTGTTTTTTAGGAGTGTGTCGGCAGGGTGGAGGGGTGGCTCGCCCTGCCAATGGGAATGATTCACTTGATTTCAGGTGGACAAGGTTTTGGATCTTCCTTGTTCATTCCAAATGTTGAATTGATCCCAACTGGTATGGTCCGGGGGATGCTTCTTTGGTTATGGGCGCAGCTGTGGTATACTGATCACTGGCTAAAGTTATCGTTAAGCATTGTACATTGTACTTTCGCACGGTTGAGACATCACTTTGCTCTTCTTTTAGCTTGGAGTTGTTTAAGTGTATATGCTTTCCCTGAGGATATTGTTTGTGGGTATCATCTGTTTAAAATCCTGCGGTGGATTAGTACACCTCGTTGGTGCTTCCGTCTGGTGATGGTTACTAGTACTTCTTGGTGCGGGACAGAACTCTTAGTTTCGATCCTGGACAGCTGGTTGTTAGTTGCAGTGATCTTGTCGATTCTTCTTCATTATCTTATGCTTAGGCTTGTTTACTACTTTGTTAGTAACTTTATTTGTTTCATTCACTCTATATGTTGTTTTTGGTTAAGCCATGTTTTGGCGATAGTAGATTCGTTTGGTTATCTGTTTTTTTGGACTCTCTACCAAACTGATTTAGGTTTTTTATTTCTTGATCATTTATAAAATTGATCGCGTTTCCTCTAAAAAAAAAAGATTAATGAAAATGAGTCAAGACAAATTAGGTTGTTTATGTTCGATTTGAAATTTGAATCAAGCTTCAAATTTGAATTGAAAGCTATCAATGAGCTTTAATATAAAGTCGAGTTGAACCGAACACTAAATGTTCAACATTGATTTAAAATACTTCCTCCGTTTGAAAAAAAAATTGTACTCCACCCATCGCCAATTAATCGTTGTCCATTAATCTTACACTTCATTTTGTTATTTTATAATATTTAATTTATGATTTATTTTTCATGAATGTTTATAGATTTAAAGCTAATAATTTATATGCATATCATAATTTGAAGTATAAATTTTGTAAATATATTTTTTCCTGAATCTTTTAAAACCTTTTATCTTTATTAAAATTGAGTCAAACATTAAATCTTGAAATATAAAAAAAAAAGTGTAAGATTAATTGGGGTGTTTGCTTTCTGTTTCATAATTTTAGTTTTCAAAAGGAAAGTGTAAGATAGACCCACAATCAAGAATCAACATAATGTTCAATATTTGACTCAATTTTTAATAAAGATAAATAATATAAAAAATTAAGAAAAAATATATTTTAAAAAATTGGATATCAAATTATAATTCACATATGAATTTTCTAGTTTTTAATGTCTAAAAATACGTGAAAATAAATCATAGATTAAATATTATGAAACTGTCAAAACAAATACTCTAATACATTTTTTTACGGACGGACAAAGTATGTATAAAGTTTAAAACTACTCCCTCCGTCCCAAAAAAATACTACATTTTCTTTTTTATGTTTTACAATATTTAATCTATAATTTATTTTTATGAATATTTAGAGATTTAAAGCTAATAATTTATATGCAGATCATAATTAGAAGTATAAACTTTTTATATATTTTTTCTGAAAATTTTAAAACTTTTAAATATATTTATTAAAATTCGAGTCAAATATTGAATTTTAAAATAACAAAAAGAAAGTGTAATACTCCCTCCGTCCTCAAAAAATTATATCGTTTAACTTTGTTGTTTCAATATTCAATATTTGACTCAATTTTTAATAAAGATAAACAATGTAAAAAATTAAGAAAAAATATATTTAGTAAATTTGGATATTAAATGATGGTTCATAAATGAATTTTATAGTTTTTAATATCTAAAATTACATGAAAATAAATCATAGTTTAAATAAAATGAAACTGTCAAAACAAATGATACAGTCTTTTGAGGACGGAAAGAGTATTAATTAGGGACAGGGAAAGTATTTTCAATTTTTTCTTTATAAATACTTGAACAAACTAGAAAATGAGGTTGTAGTTCAAACAAGATCCAAGTTAAGCTCGAGCGGTTCATTCAATTTAAACTCTTATTGTGTTGGAGAATTAAAATAAAGTATGAGGGTGAAAGTGCACAAATGAAGAAAACTAGCGATCTCCTGGGCTGACACGGCCCAGGCCAGATCTGACTCAAAACCCAACCCACTAATATAGCACCTGACTTGTTGGTTAAGTCTAGTTTACTTCAACATAAAAACCAGAAATAGCTGTACTGAAAAATCACAAAAAAAATAGTATATCAAAATATGACTACTTCTTTCCCTCTCCGTCTCGGATTCACCTTCTGCTAGTTCCATTCTTCTTCTTCTTCAGAAACTCGAGCAAAAGAACGCGTGTACTAGGGTTTACGAATACGAGACCAGCAATATTGAAGTGGAGACGGATCGGTGAATCGATTCAGAAACCCTAGGTTTTTTCTGCAGTACCAGCCATGGCGGCGACGATGGTGAGTTCTGCAGGAGGCTTACTGGCGATGCTCAACGAGAGCCATCCTCAATTGAAGCTTCACGCTCTTTCCAATCTTAATTGCTTCGTTGACCAGTTTTGGCATGAGATCTCCACAAGCGTGCCCATCATGTACTCTATCTCAACTCTTATCTTGAATTTTTTAAATTTGGGTGTTTGCTTTCTGTTGATTCGATTATGGGTTGTCGCTTTTTCACGCGCTCGGTTATAGTCAATGACAGTAAGGTAGCTGGGAAAGAAATTTGCTTTATTGGGTGAAGAAGGTTTTATGAGGTTTAGGAACAAGAATTTTGAGTGCAGGCCACTGTTTAGCTTATATGTAGTTTTTGTAATCCTAAAGATCAATTCTTGCTACTAAATTTAGCTGATCTTGCTCATTTAATTGTGCTTTTATTGGTTGTTCCTATGGGAGTTTAATGGCTTATATAAGGCTTGTAATTACTAGTGAAGTAGACCAGGATTTGCAATTTATGAATCGTACTGGCAATGATGTACATGAAGTTTCTACCCGGTTGTGTTTCATGTCTCATTCTTTTGGATATTATATTGCTGCAAAATTTCTCCATTGAGATTCATAGAAGTTTTAAAGTTTGAAAAGAAACCTATTTTCCAAGCCAGAGAAACAAATTCATCAACACTGTTTGAGGTTAATGCTATTGTTTCCAGACAGTGATGGTAATAGCACTAGTTTGATTTTGAAGATGTGTACCGGTTGGTTTGGTTGCGGGTTGACTGATGCTAACTACTACTACTACTACTACAATGGAAAATTAAGAGAGCTGAGAACTGATTCTAACTGGTTGGGAATGGCTAAATGTGTCCTTTGTCTCCATTCTGCGTTTTAAGTTACTTTAAAGGCCTTAAGGAATTGACTTTCTTTTACTCAATCTGTCCAAGTTTAGGTCTTCCCTTCCCTCTTCTATCACTGTAAAAGCCTATCCTCTTCCACATGGCCATACCTTCTAAGTCAGCCCTCCCTGCTTTTTGTTTTCAGGCAGGGTTACCCGTTACCATGCCTCTAGTTTCAACTGAAGTTAACTGGCGTTCAGAGTTTTTTAAAGGTTTCTTCGTTAATGTGGCTTGGTAGGGTGAGGTGTTGCTTCCTTATATCTTTGGTTTTGGTGGCATAATGACTCATTTTATAATGTCTTTGGATTTGGAGGCGTCCTGTGCTGATTGAGTGTAGTAGAGTTCTGTCCTGAATTTTCATGCTAATGTCTTTTGCTTTCTGGATGATTTTGTTTTGCTGTTGATAATTGCTTTCTTCTAGCATTTCCGAGGTTGAGCACCGACTCACCCTTGCTCTATTCAACTGAAGTATACTGATTTTATTTATTATTCTCGCTCAATTCAGAGAAAGTGTGTATGAGGATGAAGATTTTGATCAGCATCAACGTCAACTTGCTGCTTTGCTTGTCTCTAAGGTATGTTGTCCCCGTATCTTGCCCTCATTCGCTTATCCCCTCTCACTCTTCCAGCTTTCTTGCCTTGTTCTTGAATTGTGTAGGGGTTTTTTTTTTTTTTTTTTTTTTTTTTTTTTTTTCAAATTGCAGTCATTTCCTTTCATGTATAAAAAAAA
>JBBYHH010321143.1:526-12347 GCA_038382905.1 Daphne laureola | reverse complement strand
TTTTCTTTCTTCTTTATTTCCTTTCCAAACAACTTAAGCCCACATCCAAAACAAGCCCAAATGGGCTCCCAAAAGCGTCGGTCATTAGGCCCATTTCATCATATAATTTTTTTCAAAATTGATCATTTTGCCCGGAATCCAATTTTTTGCAAAATGGTCCAGAACTTCTAAAATGTTGTACCTTCATAGAATTTTGAATCTTGATCTCCAAATAACTCCTCGGAATATTTAATTCACTTCCATCATCACACCTACATAAATTCTCAAGTTCCGGGAATTTCACATAATTCAATTTCGACAGAATTTCATCGGAAATGAATAATACTTCCGGGGTGGGTGTAACACAGTCTGTCCAAATTAAGCATTTAACAAATAGGATAGAATAGAACTTGAAACAACTTTGAAACAATTCTGAACAAAAACCCTACATGCTTTCTTGTTTGCTACCTTGCTGCAGATTACTGGTTTTAAATCATTCACTAATATTGCTGAAAATAATAAGGTAATCATAAATGGAATGAGGCATTGATCAATTCAGACCTAGGAAACAAAAGGATATAGATCATAATGCTCAATCAAACACATTTAGATTGTTCTTGAACAAAAAGATTGATTAGCTTAACAACATGTCAATGTAATAACAAACAAAAAACAAAAAAACTCACAATTTGATAATTGGAGTCTTTTTTATGTAGATAATTGGAGTCTTGCAAGAAAACGATCAGTCATGATCAATGTAGCTAGCCTACAGAAATCAAAAGAGAATGAATGAGCTGAATGTTAAAAATATTTTGAGGGCACAACAAAGTCAAAAGAGGAATAGAAATGAAATAAAAGTTTGATTGTCATGATTCCAGTCATTCCTATTAACATACATTTTGAGAATGGAAATGCAGTTAGGATAGAAAGATCATTAAGGATTGCCTAGAACTATAGACGTATGAGTTTACAATTTTGCATGGAACTAACAAACAGGAAGCAATCATTACAAGACATTGGCAGTAAAGTAAATGTCAGTGTTACGTTGAGCATACATAAAAAGGCAAACCTAAGTTATTGCAATAGCTTGTACCATTTTTCTGCTTGTTCAGAGCATCTGAAAACAGTAGCTTCTATGTCAACATGCCCAATGCCCGACACAAGTTCCTAAATCTCAATTTAAAGTTGATCAACCTTGCTTCCTAAAGCGGTAACCAATTCCTCACCTGTAAAAACAATGTAAAAACAACTCTTTAATTGCAATACAACCACAAGATGAGTAACTCCTTGAGAAAGAAAATACGAGTATATGATAGCTTGAACAACTTGCTTTGAAAACTTATACTCCTATATAGAACTTCTGAAAGACAAAAGGCAGCATATCAAAGGACTAAGAGTGTTCTAATTAATATCAAATGCAGCAAGATATTTCTCAGCACTATTTTAAACAATTTAAAGCTTCAATCAGTCTTGAAAATAAATCCTTACTCAGTGACTATCCAAATAAATCCCTATACAAAATCAACAGAATGCAAGCTCAACAAGGAACACAGAACAAAATGAATTGACATCAAAAGGCTTGCATGAGTGAGACACATTTACTACCAACCATGGAACACAAAGCAAGAAATGTAACCTTGTTCTGAAACAAATCTAAGAACTTCAGTCTCTTTCTCTATATCTCTCTAGTCTGAAACAAATGTAAAGCATATGAACCGGTTGAAGACAAGAGGGGCTAGCTGAAGCATTCATGTTGCTGATGTGAAGTGAACACACACTCTATTAATAATTTCATGTAAAATAAGTGAACAAAATAATTTGAGACTGAAAAATAATTTCATGTAAATGAGCTATTTATGAAAGACTATATTCCTTGTAAGGAGCAAACGTACGTATCAACAGAGCATAAGAGAAATAAAATATCTCTAGTAGCTCATCCGGTTAGTTTTGTTTGAGCTCTGGATTTCTGAGACTGGAGCATGTTTTAATCATGTTCTCCAAATATTCGTTCCTTACTTCTATTCTTTTTGTTGGCGGGCTTTTCCTTATTTCTTTCTTTCTTAATGCTCTGTATTAGCAAACATTTCAATTATTCACAAAAACCAATTCATAGAAAGAAAAAAAATGGGCATGTAACTTTTTAAAGAATTAATTTGCCTATCAACTATGAAAATGGAGTATAATACCCTAAGCTACAGAAATGATGCATTTTAAAAACAGCTTCAGAGGCCAACAGCTGGAGGAAGTAATGTCAAAGTTGCACTCTCAAAGTGTTGTTCATGATTTTTTTATTCTCCATCAAAACCCATGTACTCCTTTTGTTCTTTCATAGTTATCCTATCAGCTTGTTGTACTCTTGAGAAAACATGTTACTTAAGTAATCATAACTGGCAAGTGTATGTCGAAAGCATTCAGAATTTTGACTAGTGCTGCATTTTGATGGCTTGATTCTTGTGAATCTTTGTTTTACTGATGTCTCTTAGAACTAAGCACTCAACCATGAAAGACACGATGATATGTTCTTTGAATACTAGTATAAGAAATGAATTTAAGTTGATTGAACATTATAATGATCTATGACATTTCATAGCTTCTTCACAACCTGTACAGTTATCTAACACAGACTCTTGATTGGGAACTCAATTTGCTAAAGCTGAAACAATAACTATAACTATCTATGAAACACAACAACAGATTCTTAGCCACAAATAAATCACTATAGTACACTATACTTAATAGAGGGTGGGAAAGAACATGAAAACAGAAGATCAAAGGAAAGAACTAACATGGGGACAATCACTGAATGTCCATTTCATTGGGTTTATCTCAGTAATAGTATATTCGGCACCATGGTTGGGACACATCACCTAGTACCAGTATTAAAAAAATGTATAATTCAAGATGAAACACGACATAATCCAAAGGCTTGACAAGGATGTCATTCTATCAATTAGAAAGAAGAGCCGACTGTAGTAGAAAATGCTAAATTGATCTTCATTAAGGCATTTCCCTTATTTTTCCAACCTTCTCTTAAAACACCTTTGGTGATTTTTAAGCATGTGTTGGACTCTAAATCTCTTTCTATTGCAGAAACTTTTGGCCCGTATTATGCTTCCAGTATCCATAGACACAGTTTAGACATAGAACATTCTTCAGATACAATTCTTACTCAATGATCAACATGTAATGTTTAAAACGAGACAGCAACTGAAAGCTGATCAGAAAAAACAAATCATACTTCCAGGATCACAATTAGACGAGGAGAAGCCGAGAAGCAGAACAAAAAACCCGACGAAACTAGAGGTCGAAGCTGCGATACCTTTCTTAACCAGCACTGTCCCAAATCTAAGTCTTGAAGACCTTGTCATCGCTGCTGATGGAGTTCGTCAGAATCGCCGCTGTTGCTGATCAGGACGAGTAATTGGACAACGGTACGTCGATGATGCTTCGGGATTGGAGTCGAGCAAACTTACAGATTCTGAACGCAGAAACTCACTGATGGGAGTTCATGGTGAAGTTATTCACTGATGGAGTTCCATAAACTCGACATACGTCTCTACTCAAGATTCAGTTAGAGTTTATCCACTAGTATGACTGAGGTCTAACACACGACTTATAGAGAGTTGTCTGACTTAACTTCTCTGATACTTTTACTTTTTACTGATGCCTGACAAGACTTTACAAATATCTTATAGACAGGTTTTAAGAAGTGTCCGACTAATAGGATTTTGACTAATAGGATTTTATCAAGTTGCGCGACAGATATGTCAACGTTTTGATAGATGGATTATCAACATTTTTTTTTAGGAAGTATCACACAATTAGTGCCAATTTGTAAAATTGATCTTTATAAGCACAAAAGAAAAAATATTTTATAAAATAGATGTAAAAACATAATAAGACTTTTCTCGGATGACTTTCTTATGAAATGATTAAAACTGTTCAGAATGATCTTTGAGTATGTAATTTTGTGATGTGTGATTTCCAGAGTATTTTGATCTTGAGAATGAGTAGGATGAGAATTTAGTTCTGTATAATATTCACAAAATGATTAGTCTTGTTATTCTCTTCATCCTTTTTCTTTATATAGGCTCCAAGTTGTGTAGATTTATATAGGAGCGTCTTCAAGATTTGTAGTAGTCATTGTGATTGAATTGTTTCCATTTCTGAGTGTTTTGAACGTTTAACAACTTATGAAATAGTCGTTGCACTTTCTTGAAATTTTCTGGTTTCTTCTATCAAGGCGTTGATGAAGACAGTTTTCAATAACTTGATGGATTTTCTTTGGCTTCTTTGATCATCTTGAGTTTCATAATCTCTGAAATCTTCTTTGATTTGTGATGAATGGCTTAACCATTGAGATGTATCTTCAGTTTGAAATATGGTGTTTGTTTTTTAAGCAAATAGTCATCAACGCGTTGATGTTGAGCACATCTAACGATTGAACAATCTTCTTTCCTTTCTTGATTAATCCGATTTTGATCGTTTTCATTCTCCTTTGATTAAGCTGGATTTGATGTTGTTTAATCCATTTATGACATCGTCGACATCTTTTCTTCAAATCTCTATTAACATATAAAACAAGAACTTACAAGAAGATAAAACAGTATTTTCACTTCTTATAACCTATGAAAGAGTCATTTAGACCAATCAGCTTAATTTGAACATTACGTACTCCCTCTCTTTCGGTACAATTGATTCCGGTACAATTGATTCCGATTACAAAGTGATAAAATTTAAAAAAAGAAAAACTAATTTTTAAATAACAACATTATCTAAAAATTAATACAACTCACAATTACACCTTATTTGAAAATTATCAGATGATCTTTATTAAAAAAAAAAATACTCATATCAGATAATAACAAAAATATTTTATAAGTCCTACCAGAATTAAAAAGATCAGATTAGTTGTAACTTTAATAATAATTAGATCCAATTCATCTGTCCTCGGAGCCCCGTATTCTCATGTCTCATTTAATTATAAACTCACACATATATAAGATAATTAAAAAAATAATAATAATATATATGTGTCCGATTATGATTGGGTGGGATATGGGGGATTGGACAGATGAATTGATCTGATAACCCGTCGTATCGTAGATTTTCGTATCTTCCTCGTCCGCTCTCTCACTCCTTCGACGACGATCCCATTTCGCCTCCAGTGTCCTACCCTGTCGACGTCGGTAGAGGAGATCAAGGCCAAAGAAATCACGAAAGATCTCCGATTTTTTTTATGTGGAACTGACTTTTTTCTCGAGAATCGTTAGCCCTCTCACCACCAATGAGGGTTTCTCCTTCCTTACTCTGCCACCATGTAACTCCGGTGAGCCTAGGAAACTCCGTTGCTCTGATTTACTCTTATGTTGTGGATTTTGAGACTTCTCCTCTTCTCCACTATGATCTCTTCTTTTTCTTTCCCAATTATGCTAAGTGCGTTTGCTTCATCTTTGATTTCTCCGATTAGGCGATAAACAGAGACGTCTCCGTTAACGAGACCTGCTCCATCTCAATCGCATTTTTTTAATCGATCAAACCCAACAACAATGGAACAGTTGGTGAGATCTCAGTTTTCTTATGCTTTGTTGTGTAGGTTTTTTCATTTTGCTATCTTTTATTTTGTTCCAGCAAATGAACAGTAACATAGATGGAGAACATTGTTTTGTTCCAGCAGAATTTTCAAACAAGTTGGAGAAATAGAAGTAGATGTCCCTCTATATCATTGGTAAATTAGTTGGTACCTTTCTATGAATATTAATTGTTTCTTAATTGATCTTCACAATTGCCACTATTTGTTTTTGCTTCATCTTGATGTTCCTTTTCAATAGTTAAACCATCTGAGTATTCTTCTAGAAGAAATAGATCATGAAGTTTGCAACAACACTATCGAGCTTGAGAAAGTCGAGCAATGGATGCAGGTTATATTTCTTTTCCTATAGTTGGTACGTAGGAGTTATGATACTTCTTTATATTAAGAAGAAATGCAAAGCTAGCCTCTTGGAAATATCTCTTGACCATTCCATTAATATATGTATATGTTACGTTTTTGATTTTGCTTTTCACTTTTCCGAAATACATTGTATGGATTGGTCGCTTGGCTGCAGTGTTGTCTTGTGGATTTGTCAATTGTCGATCCTAGGCTACCAAGCACATGTGATTATGTGAAGAATGAAGATGCCTTGGTGCTGGAATGACGCTTGGGCAGGGGAGAGGCTCTTTCAAGAGCGTTTCCGCAGATTATTTAGATTGGAGCGGTAGGAGCAAAAACAAACTTCCATTTCATTTTTTCTTCAGATAGATTCGGTCGAGTTTTGCGTGATTTGTTTATAGATACGTTGTGGAATTTGATGTGCCTAATTTTGTTGTGTTTTTTAGTAGATCTGTGTATGAGTCCGCCAGTGAGATATTTGCCACTGAATCTCATGTATCATCATAGCTTATTTTTCTTCTTTATTTTTCATTTTGAAATTGTGCATTACCCTCGTGACTTTTGTGCCTGCTTTGCTTGAAAAATTTTCCCTCCAAATTGCATGGTCCATTTTTCGTTTGCAGGTTTGCGTGAGGTTTCATCAAGTCTACAGATCGACAAGGATAAAATGCGATGATACATGTAAGTTACTTGATTGCAGGTTAGTTTATTAGTTTGTCATCCAAATTATGCTTTGGTCTTATCTTATTTGTGTTCAAGCCCTTTAGATTACTAAGACATGTGATTGTTGCTAAACATCATTGGTTTCTATTTTTAGAATGAAACATTAATAGCTTTAAAGCTCCACACTGCACCACTGAGAACATATACTTTTTTATACTGTTGATTGATTTAGTTCTTAGTCATTTCCCCCCTATTGCAGGTGTTGGAGGAGATGTAGTGCCACATGTATTTGTTGTTGTGGCTTTTGGTTTTTGTCGAGGTATGTATGTCTTCTTCTTTCTCCATGTTCTTGATTTCCGCCTTACTTTTTTCCTGTTGTTGTGAGTTACAATATCTTTTCCCCCTAATTCTGTTGTTAAACAAAGACTTTGGTCATTTGCTCCTTGTGGTTTCCTTTGGATGTAGAAAGGTAAATATGTGTGGTAGGCTAATGTTTGATACTTGGGTCTTTCGTTTATTGGACTATAATGCGCTAGCTATCAAACACTAAAGTTAACTCCATCTATTTTTGGGATGCCTAGATGATTATCAAATCTGGTGCAGATGGGCAGTTTCGGTCGATTTTGTACTGTGATAATGAGAATAATATCTTAAAATATTTATTTTCTTGATACACTCGTGAATATGGCGAAGAGGCTGTGATCTTTCACCTACATCTGAATTTTGAGAAGTACCAAGCTATCTGCTTGGCTTACTCAAGATTGCTGGGGTTAATCAGTAAATTACTGTACTATGTAAGTCTTGGATTTTATCCTTATGATCTACTATAATCTAAGTTTCATGCACTCTATTAAGTTGCTACATTTTCATAGTATATTTTGATTTTTAGTAGGTCAGTGAGCGCACTTGCAGTGAGGATACTCCTGATGATGATCTGTTGCAGTCCTTTGTTTAACATACACCTACGTCTCAGAAGGGCAAAGGGTGGTTATGCTACTTATTTATACCATAAATGTTTTCAGTAGTATTTAGTACTCCTATATAATTTCATCTATCATTTCCTCACACTGGTATATTAATAAATTTCATTGGCGATCAACTCTTTTTACCTTAAAAATTATGATTTTTATTTACATGACCTTTTATTTGAGACATGTGATTGATGAACTTAAATGTGGTTCTGTTGAGGAAGCTAGCAATGCACTTTGTTCCTTGAGCAAAGAGGCTATGATGCCCACTTTCTTTTAATGGCACCAACAACGTTTGTAACTCTTGATCCAAAGAGATACTGTACATTGATGTCTGTATATTATCAATTGCATCAACTATGCTACAATAGAGACGCTACACAAAGAGTTCCTGAATAATGAGTATAATTTACAGTATCTATTTGACAAAATACATCTTCAAACACATAGATAAGCATGAATTTTCATTATGTTTGAGCTTTAATTTGTATGTGTATCATGAAAGCATCATTCAAAACTTTTTGTTTCTTACTCAAGGTTTCGAGTTGAACCGTGTGAGTGAAAGGAAGATTACGAGAAAAAAAAAGTTATGCTCCATATCACGAGTACATACTACTCCCTAATCCCACAAATGCTAGGACATTTAATTATGAGTGACGCTATTATTGATTGTCAAATATGATAGGAACTGGCGGACTCATAATTTTTTAAAAGGGGATTTATTTATATCTTCTCATGTATATTATTTCTCTGTCTTAATTTTTTTGTAATATTTTGAATTGACGCGGAAAATAAAGTGAGAAAATTTTAATTTTAATTATCTTATGTTATCCATTTTTTATATTTTACAGTATTGTTAGACAGATAAACCGAAAAAACAAATACTACTATTATAAACGATAAGAAAGTACTGTCCTAGAAAAAAAAAATAGAAATTTGAAGAAAATCAGTATTTGGGAAATAAAGAGACTAATATTGACTGTATTTTACTATTTTAATATGTCACTTAATGTTGTAAAACCTTTAGGGCGAATGAAATAAAGAATACAGAAAAAATATCACAAACTATAATGGGTTTATTAATTTTTTTAAAAAAATTTATCAATAAATTATATATCACATATACATACTATTGAGAAAAAATGGGGTTCATGAATCCCTTTTTGCTACACATAGGATATATATATAACATGAGCAGAAAAAAAAAAAAAGCTAAATATTAATTTAAAGGGAAACTTACAAATATCCCCTGAGGTTTCTCATAATTTGTAATTTGTCCCATCAATTTTCAGAAACCTACAATTACCTTCTTGAGATTTAGTAAAATTTTCAGTTACCCCCCTTGACTATTTGCATTGTTAGTTGACCTTTAAGAATTATAGGGTTAACTATTCTTATTATCACTAATATTTTTTATCCTAAGACTTCAGTCCCAACATTTTGCTTCTCTTCTTTCTCCCTCCTCAACCGGCCACTCTGTCTAGCCGTTGTTGTTGTCTGGTCACTTCTACGACGCGAACGAGTTCAGGCCGCAAAAACGCAGGCAAACTCATACTACTGGGACACAAGTGATCATCACTTGCCCGTTAACTATTTTTTAGTATAGTTAGTATAATTATTACTAAAATCTTTAAGAGTCAACTAACAACACAACTAATCAAAGGAGGTAACTGAAGATTTTATTAAATTTCAGGAGGCTAATTACATATTTCTGAAAATTGATAGGACAAATTACAGATTATGACAAATCTCAGGGGGATATTTGAAAGTTTCCTAATTAAACCTTTAACTTTAGGTTTTCTGTTAGATTTTAGGGTTATTTTCTTAATTAAACCTTTAACTTTCCAAACCCAATCAAATATATCCTAATTGTTTTATATATTTACAGCTGCACCACTTCATCTCCATTCTAACCCACCCACCGCTCTGGCGAAGACCACCGCCCCTAAACATGACGGTGTTGCTAGCCACCAGACCACCCAACCGCAACGCCCTCAACCCTCCACGAGCAGCCTCCGCACTCACCCAACCACTCTGCAAACATCCTTGCCGTCCTAGCGAAGGCTGAAGACGTCGCCCAATTCCGCAACGTCGACTGAAAATCGTCGACAGAGATAAACCATCACTGTCCTCATCAAACACCCTGCGCACCTCTGTCAAGTCCGACTCCTCGGAATCATCTCCGTTGTCTATCACGAAGAAGGCCTCGTCCAGAATTTGCGGTGCGTCGACTCCACGAACTTGTTGTAGGTAGCGATTGGGCACAAATCTTGGTGAAAGTCAGTGGATGAGGTAGACCTGGAGTGCGAGGTGAAGGGGGTGGCGGCGAGATGCGCGGAGGGGAAAGTCGGGCTCGGGAGAGGGAGAGAGAGATCGGGATGGGTCACATGGGTGGGTAAGTGTGTAAGGGTTAAGATTTTAAAATTAGGTTTAAAAAATACAAATAGAAAAGTTAGGGGTAGATTTTTTAAAGTTTGTTTTTCTTAAGGTTTTAATTAAAATAATAACCCTAAAATCTAACATAGCACTAACGGTGAAAACGGTTTAGGGGTCTAACATAACACTTGTAGGTTTAACTAAACCTCATGCGGGTTTAAAATATTTTTGAAAATTGAAGAGACGAATTGCAGGTTATGGCAGGGTCCTAAGGGTCCGGTTAGTTATGGAATTTTTTTTTAATTTTTATTTTTAAATTTTTTTTATAAATGTTTAATTATATAACACATTTCTAAAGAATGAAAATTTTTATTTTTTAAATATTGGAAAACTCTAATATTAAACTAGAGAATCTTGTTTGAAGGTTCCCTAATTTAATATTAGAGTTTTTCAAAATTTGAAAAATAAGGTTTTTGATCACTTAAAAGCTAGTTATAGGATCAAACATTTACAAAGAAAATTTGGAGATGAGAACTTAGAAAAATTTTCACAACTAAACGGACCATAATATAGTGTTTAGTTGATGAAAACAGTTTTCATTTTTATTTATTGTTTCAGTTTTCATTTTCAATGCGTAATTTTCAAAAATAGTTTTTTGAAAACGCGTTTTGTAATAATATTTTGAAAACAGACTTTTAAAATAAAAATTGGAACAAACACCGGACCGTCGTTGGATCGTCACCGGATCGGACCGCCTGCAGACATCGTCGGACCCCCACCGACCACCGGACCGTCGCCGGACTATCACCGGACCATCGCCAGACATCGAACCGTCGGAACTCCGCCGGACCGTTGTCGTATCATCGCTGGACCCCCACCGACCACCGCCTCTGGACCGTGGCCGGACAGTTGCCGGACACAGTCATCGGCAGTGGTCCGGCAACTGCCCGGCAGTGATCAGATAGCGTTCTGGCAAACCAGTGACGGTCCAACGGTGATCCGATAATGATCCGGTGATATCCCAGCGATGATCTGCAATAGTCCAACAGTGATCTGACAACTATCCAACTGTGGTCGAGTGATGGTCATTACTTTTTCATCACGTGTTTTCATTTAAAAAACATTAAAATATTATTTTTAAAATCCTTTACAACTTTTCTTTTCATTTTCATATAAAAATAAAAATAATTAAGTGAACATATTTTTATTTTATTTTCTATTTAAAAAAATTCTCTAAACTAAACGCATCTAAATATTTTGTTTTAGTGGAACATTGTGGTTACCGCTTGGTTGTCGAGACTTGTTTCTAAAACACATGACTTGCTTCGGTTCATTAATAGCAGGGGTGGACCCACCATGGAACACGCAGGTCACGTATCTCCATTCAAAAAATATAAATTAGGTATCATTAATACTCCCTTCGTCTTTTATTAGTTACATTTTTTTAATTTTTAATATTATTTTTGATTAAAAATTTTATAAAAAATAAATTGTTAGAATTTAAAAAAAAAATTATATATAGAAGAATTTTTAAAGTTTTAAAATATATATTTTTTAAAATATTTTAATAAATTATTCTTTATGAAAATTTGAATCAAAGATAATTTTAAAAATCAAAGAAGTGCAACTAATAAGGGATAGATGGAGTAGTATTTTTCTGAAAAAATAAACTGTAGGCGTTGTTTTTACTAAAACTGAAAATGTTAGGGGGCTGAACATGAATATACCATTAGTGGGGATGGGGAAATCGTGTATGAGTGTGTTGCGTTAGGCCTTCAGTTAGTCGGTCGGGGTTGTAGTATTTTTAGGGTAAAATACGTTGTAGTGTTGAACTTTGTGTGTGAACATTGTTATTTGTTTTAAAAAAATTAGCAATACGCATTTTAAGGATAATTTTTTTATA
>JBBYHH010321033.1:0-12347 GCA_038382905.1 Daphne laureola | reverse complement strand
TGTGCCTACCCTCTTACTGAGTACCTCTCGAGGACTCACCCCCTAATAAACTTATACTTTTCAGGAGCATCTGTTTACCGACCGCAGAATAGTTATATCTGCTCATTCTGTGAGTTCTGGTACTAAGGTATATGGCTCCCTGATAGTGTATTCTGTTCGGATTCTGAAATTGGGATTAGTCTGGGTAGAGGAATGTTCTGTTGTCTGAATACTTCTGGTTAAGCATGATTAATTCTGGACTAATGGTTTAACATTCTGTTTGTTACAAACAGCAGCAACAGTATACTATGGTATATTCTAGGCTCTGTAGGCGTAGTATGCATGTAGGCAGCATTAGATAAATTGTTGTTTTCTGATCTGTAAATCTGTATGTCTTATCTTTCTCAGGGAGTTCTTGCCCAACGAAGTGCGCGAGACTCCTTTCTGGTGCATCTGGATTGAGCTGAGCTCAACATTATGTCTGTATAATATCTGATTGCGCGATTGTTTGTAAAACCGCTATCGTGTTTAGGGTGCAGGTTTAGGGCATTGTTAGAATGCCTTAAAAAAAATTTAACGCGATAGAAAATTAGGAAATATTTTTTTAGGGCCGGGTTTTGGGACCACCAAAACAACTTAAGTGAACGATGCTACCGACCACCGCCCGGTTCCCTGACTTCCACTTTCGTAAACAATGCTTCCGCCGCGCCTGGAACGGTGGTGGTGGTGATAATTTGGTATCAGAGCGAGGGTTATGCTAGGTATGTTTAGGCAGGCAAGTCCCATATTCCATCAATCGTTTCCAGGATGGTTCAGTGATGAGGTGGGCCTCCTCTTTGTGAGAACCACATTGGAAATGATCGGTGGGACGGTGGACGGCCAATCTAAACACACTTGACATAATTAAAGCATCATATTATTTAGGAAGGTTGGAAAATCACGACAGACTCGTCCATTAGGAAAATGGACGTATGGATCTGAAAGTAGAAAAGTGTGAAAGTTTCTGCCAGAATTTTGATTCTGCCTATTCTGATTGAGTAGTAAACAACATGCATTGCATCTACACTACAGAGCCATTAGGAAATATTGTTGTCTGCTTTAAGATAATCGCTATGTCGTGCTCTTTGTGTTATTGGGTTTCAGGTTATTTGGAAGTACTCGCTAGTAGCAATGCCTGATCTGTCTGAAATTACGCAGAAAGTATGTGGAACCCAAGGTAACAATTATGATTAATTCATAAATTTTCTGTTCTGTCATCTGTTTAGGACTTCTGAATTTAGTATATCTGTTATGAAAGGACTTTAGCCCTTTTTAGTAAGAACCTGGATTTGAGGATTAAATTCAGAATCTATGTTCTGTGAGTTATGAGGATTTGAGGATTAAGTTTAGTTATGAGGACATAAGTTCTGAAATGACGGTAGCATTACCGTTTTCAGTATCTGCGCTAGATTATGGATAGGGTCGGTGAAAGAAGTGATTGGGCAATGGAAATTCCAGAATTCTCTCTGAATGATGATAAGCACAGAAGTGTTAGGATGAGTGGCCGTGACAAACACGTGGCTTCAGAGCGAAGAAAAGTGGAATGAGATAGGATGTACAGAAGGTCCGTGTGTTGCGAATTATGTGGACAAGGATTTGAGCGTTCTTAAGTTGGAACGCAAATTAGAAATGGAGGCAACGAGTGACGCAGGGATGTCATACATTCCCGCAAGTGCGTAAGAAAGCAAGTGGATTGGAAACCTCCAATCAACGGGACTAAACAGCCCAAAGAACTTTAGTATATGCCCCTCTGAAAACTCAGCGATGCGAAAGGGAACCTTAACATCTGGTCCTTGGGTACCGCGTCGGGGACGCCGCCCAGGATATTTGTTATATAACATTCAATTCCAAAGTACGATGCCAGCTAGATACAACACATTCTGCAACAACTCAACACGAAGGACCCGAGGCGAGGAGACTCACACGAAGGACAATTACACGGACACGGAGACATAGGAGCCAACCGTAATGATGACGCGTACAAATCAACAATGTAAACCGGAGAAGAGCATCCGCATTCTACATCAGCTTAAGAATATCAAAATAATTATAGGATTACAACAAAGGTCAACGAGGCGCTTAAGATCAGCTCGATTTACGTTAGTTAGTACCGGTTAGTCTTATGATTCGGTATTGTCTGTGGTTGCTGTGTTGAAAAACTCGCAATTGACTTAAGGTGCAATGAGACGCACCCGGAGGACAGGACGCCACTAGGCTTTGGAAGGTAGTCTAAACTACCTCTCCAGCCTGACAGACGGTGGTTCGAGCAAGTCAAATATTGTTAGAGGATTAGTCGATAAAAAGGTGCGCCATTAGGTCTTCTATGATTTGTTCAGTTTGTAAGAGGCCATTGGATCTAAAACTTTACAGGAGGATTTCTAACTAAGTCTACTATCTTGGATTAAATTCCTATGATTTATTTCGACCCGTAGACCTGGATTGCGAATTGATTTAGAGCTAGACACAAAGTTGTTTCCAGGAAAAATAGCATAATTTTACCACATTTGTACGAACAAACTGTATTGTTTCAGAAGGAGGTTTCATTTGAAAACTTTTGTGAGCATATTGTCACGTGTCTAGTTTAAGAGAAAATTTATAAAAACAGATTTGGACATCTCTGAATATTTTTAAAATTATTTTACTGATAGTTGGTAGAGCTGGAAACTTACAAGTATCGCCTATTTTAGCTAAAGTCAGGAAAATTGGAGTTACGCCTGCAACATTGGATTTTGGCGATCGTGTGACACACCGAGTGTACACCTCTTCCATCATGAAGGTTGGAGATATGTTCTTCTTAACGCCCACATCGTCTGGTGATTCTATGTCCATAAACATGAACATTCCATTCAGCCCTCTTTGCACCGCCAAGGTGTTTGAAGTATCATCCAAAATTAATTTTGGTTAAGGGTCTTGGTCCCTGTTTGAAGGTTGATTCGAGAAGTGATGTCGAGGGCATTCTAAGTTGTTCAAGGAGTCATGTTGATGAAGTTTCGATTGGGTTGTGAATTGGGAAATAAGCAATAAGATTGCTTACTGGTGAAGATTCCCAGCACCTAGAGAACTGGAGGTTATAGGGTTGGTTCACATAACACCCTTCTATTCTGAAGTGGAAAGTTAGAATCTTGGAGTACGCCACCAAGAAGTACGATCCTCTGACTATCTTGAGGAGAGATAAGATATTCGGGACCAAGTTAGGGTAAATTGCACAGAAGAACAAGAGTTCTTCTTCTTATGGATCTGTTAACCACTACCAAGGAAAGGATTCTGAGGTAGGGCACTTCAGCTTCATTCTGTATCGAGTCGATTCACACTTGTGTTTTGACTTAAGATCAAGTTATGAAACCTTTTTCTAGAGCTCTGCTTTGTAGCAGGTTTGCCCAATAATTTATTCTGTATCCATTTCCATTCTGTGAATCACCGATAAGGTGATCTGAATTCTGTTGGATATTCAAATATGTGATTGCACCGTATTAGTTTGTTGAGGTGCTTTGTTGTTTCAAAGTAAGATGGAGGATTGACGTTCCACGTTTCAGTGATTGTCAGCAAGTATGTACACAACCGAGAGAGCGGTTTGTTGACCCCCCAATTTTGATTTTGTGACGTTATGAAAGCATGCCTTAATGTTGGTCAAGTGGGTGTATCCTAAATAAGTTGAGGTAATGACAATGCACGTGTGCGTGACTGTTGATAAATATGGTCGTTACACTAGTTGTGTTGCCAACGAAGGCAATTCTGAAGTTCACGTTCCGAATATGTAATACGCCAGATTAGTAACACTCTGTACGTACACATTAAGGTTAGAGCTTATGGAGGCAACCCGATGTTGCCAATGTTGGAGTGAACACCTAACACCTTTCGAGGTAAATGTGATATTTTTGGTTTTCTGATACTCTAAGACTTGGAGTCCAGAGGTATAGGGTTTGATGTGGTATCTTTGGCCTTATGAAGTCATGTGGGAGTTTTGAACTCCGCTCTCTCTGGCAGTAACCCATATCGTATAGCATGATTCAATATTACCTTTCCAAGGTATCTGTAACATGTAGGCACTATGTGACTACATTCTGATTGTCTATAAATGTGAAATCTGATTGTCTGAGATCTAAGGTCTGACATTTATGGTACATTCTAATTGCACCGTTTTGGTGTTCTGTTACGCACCATTTTGGTGTTCGGTTATGCACATTTGGGTGTTTTGTTGGGATCTGCTCTGTTCTGTTCCGTACCACAGTAGTCAGGTGATCTTTGGGTCTGTTTTGTACTGCCCTGCTTTGTATTGGTCGAAAGCTTCGATGATAGTTTGGGTTTGGAACCCGTTAGGGATGGGATCCATGCTGGTAACGATGTGGTTCTGCAATTTAGATTGAGACATCTCACATGTTCTGTATTGGTAAGTTCTGTATTGGTTAGTTTGAAGGGAACTTATCAGATCTGGTTTCGACCACATAGGAAAGGTTAGTCTGTAACACCTAACTTCATCACAATGAGATATCGATGGCTGTTCTGTATTGGAAGTTAGTCTGAAGTTTCTGCTAAATGACCCGTTCTTGAGGATAGGACTCGGGAACTGTTTCATTCCGCTTAGGTTACGGTTCAAGTTTCTGTAAGAATGATCAGATATGGTTCTGACATTGAAGTTGTGGATACTCTTGGAGGACCAAGAGTCTTAAGGGGGGAGAATGTTACAGTCACCCCTGGAAAATGGTGAATTCCATAGAAAAATTGCCCGTGGGGCAAAATCTGCTATTACCCAGGACACGTTTTCTAATGATTCTCATCTCCCCAGGAATTAATTTGAGATCTATTCTATGGAATTTCACAATTGTATAAGGATACGTGAACCCCGGGCCATTATACCAAAAATTAACCTCGGAGGGTAAAATGATCGATTGAAGAAATGAACATACTTTCTAATAATTCTCATGTCCCGAGAATTAATTTGAGCTCAATTCCAAGAGATTTCAAAATTTTATAAGTGCACGTGAGTCCCGGGCCATTTTCACAATTTTCAGTTTTGGAGGGCAAAACGGTCATTTTGAACAATTGGACGGGAAAGGGTAATTCAATAATTTATATATGGCTGGCAGTTTTGGAGGGGGATTGGAAGATATTTAAGTGGTGGTTGGATGATATGATTATGGTAGGCATTAATAAAAATGAGTAATTCATTGATCCATGTCTCCTTGACCATTTGAACTCCATCTTCTACCTTCATTCCAGTTCAAATTCGACAGCAACTTTTCCGTCTCTACCATCCATATTCTCTCACTTTGTTCTTGAAGATTCAAGCTTAATCTTGAGCAAAATTCATCCTCCTTTCTTCTAGCTTCAAGAATCAAAGTGGAAAGCATGTTTCAATGAGTATTTCTTCATGAAATCAAGTTTAGAAGTAAGGAAACAACATCATCTCTTCTTCTCTTCATGTGGCCGAAAGTTCAAGAGGCATTTTGGAGAAGATTTTTGCAAGGGTTTTTTAAGCAAGCTTAAGTTTGGCCGAAACTAATGGAGCATTTTTTGGACAGAGTGTTTAACAAATTCTTGAAGAAAAATCACAAGCCGAATTTTGGGTGGAATTTTGGAGAGAAAGATTCACAACCATTTCTTGGATAATAGGTTGAGGTAAGCTTATTTTGTTTGTTGAGAAGTAGTATAAATTTTTACTACATGATTCCATGATGGTATGAAGGTTTTATGAATTTTTGAAGTTGGTGTGAAATTCAAAGCATGTTGGAAATTTAAGATTATGCTTGATTCTTGCTCTTGGGTATATTTTGAGCATGTTTAGTACTTGGAATTATGGTGAAATCATCATGGATAAAGAAATGAAGTTTGGGCCGAAATCATGTTGTTGAAATATGTTGATGAATGTTGATGTTCTTGGTGAAAATGATGTTGTATGTTGATGTTTGGATGATTTGAAGCATGTATGTTGAAGTAGAAAGTTGAAGAAGTATTTTGGTGGAAATGTTGTATGTTGGCCGAAATTTTTGGGTGAAATTTGGTGTAGAAATTGTTTGTGAAAGTATGATTTTAAGTTGGAATAATCATTCTAATAACACTTAAGGAGTTTGGTAAAAGTTCGGTGAAAGTTGGAGGAAGAAAAACAATTTTGACAAAAGTAGAAGTTTCGGTCGAAAATGAAAGTTGGGGAACAGATGAAGTTTTTGAAGTTAAGTGAAAGATTTGGGTGAAAATAAGAAATTTAGGTACTTTGGGAAAGTTTTGTCACTTTTAAAAAGTTTGAGACTAAAATGGAAGTTTTGGTAAAATTTGGTGTTAAGTGGTAAATGGTGACAAATTAAGGTTAATTAAGGTCATTTGAAGTTAAGTATGAAATTTGGGCATTTTTGGCAACTTTATGAAAATGTGGGCCAAAATGCAAACTTTGAGAAAGTTTAAGTGTTAAATGTAGTTTTCAAGCTAAGTCTGAAAAATGGTTTCATTTTTCCCACTTTGTAAAGTTTTGAGGGCAAAATGAACACTTTGGAAAAAGTTGAGTACTTTGTAGGAAATCTGTGATAAATAAGTAAAGTTCGTCACTTTATGTAATTTTGGGTCAAATTGCAAAAGTTACGAAAAGTTAAGGACTTGTGCATAATTATGGGTAAAAGAAGTAAAAATAAACTTCTTTAAGTATATGTGTAAAATTGGAAGCATTTAAGTGAATTTGGACATTTCATGCTAATTGGGCTAAAATGCACATTCTGACAAAGTATAGAGACTTTGTATGTAATTAATCATAAAGGATGATTAAATGTTGCTTTAGTGGTAATCTAGTAAATCTGCAAGTTGGTTAACCACTTAATCTGTGATTTGACCAAGTTGGTCAACTATTGGAATATTAGTCAAAATGTTGAGTATGTTTGTTAAGTAAGGTAGAATTATAGAAATTCCAAACCTTATTCATTTGTTTGTTTGTTTTGAATAAAGTCTGGTAGCTGACAGGATTTCATCGACTGGGATTACTATCTCTTTTCTGTCGTCCGTCAAGTAAGAAGTTTAACTTCCTTAATATGCAATGTAGATTTTCTTCATGCGTATTAGGTTAGTTAAGGGCTAGTACTCAGGTCTAGGGTGGGGCCCAATGACTCCCAGGGCTAGTCATATGGTAGGGTAACGGTATGCAGAAATTTTTCATATCGGTGACCAATGACGGGTCAACTCTATTTTTATGGATATTATCAGTCACTTAGTGACTTCGACAGTTTAGGGGCCGTACACCCCTCGCTGGTACCATGCGATTCTGACCCCATCTGCTTTGGTGTGCCTAATAATCCTTCGGGGGCTCTCGATCTGGGATTATCTGTTACATATATCAATCTTTGGTCTGCTCTGGTGTCCAGGATCATCCACCCAAGATGATCCAACAAAGTCTGACGGGACTACTATATTGCATATCATGTCATCTGCATATCATTATTCCTGAGATATCTAGGATTGTATATTATGCTAGTACACTACATACCAACCTGCGGATCTGACTGTAACTGTGGCTGTGTCGGGTTCATCGCCTTCTTCATTAATTTAAGGAAGGAATGGGATCAATGTCCCCAAATCTCAGGGTGTAAGACTCGCTACCGGCGAGTGTTCACCATATCCTGTAATACCACATCAAAATAGCACGACATAACGGTTGACTTTCAATAAAGCAAGCAGCAGTATTTCCTAATGGCTCTGTAGTGTAAATGCATGATGTATACTACTTAAGAAGAACAAGCAGAATTGAAATTCCATCATGAACTTTCTGCTTGACTAAACTCAATTTCAGACGTCCATTTCTTTAATGGACAAGTCTGGCGTGATTTCCATATTACCAACCTTTTAGTTTTAGATTATGCTAAGTATGTCTAAACCGGTTGCCCTAATTTCACCCCTACCCTAAGATAGTCATGTAAAAAGGTAGTTAATCTCTTACTTAGACTACCCTAGGGTGTCTGGTGAACTAGGGTTTACCTGCCTATATATACTTAAACAAATCCTAGGTTCTGATACCAAGTTGTCACCACCACCACCGACCCCAGTCGCAAAGGGCCGAAGCGCGATCAAAAAACGGTGGCGGGTGATGGTGGCGATGTTGATCGTTACTAAACTAAGGTTTTGCGCACCCAAAACCTGGCCCTAAAAGGTTTTCTACTTGGTTGACTAAACTTTGTGGTTTAGTTCTAATTATCTAACGCGTTACGAGTTTTTAAGGTGTTTCTAATAACGTCCTAACTCTGCACCCGAAACACGTTAGCGGTTATACGGAAAATCACGCGACCAAATAACATATAACGTTGAGCTCCTCTCAATACCAGATACACCAGAAAGGAGCCTTACCCATCGCACTGGGCAAGTACTCCTCGAGAAAGTAAAAATATTCAAACCAACAAAATGAATAATGTTGTCTAACTATGCATGCATGCTACGCTTACAGAGCCCGAAATAAGCCGTAATGGAATACTCATTATGCTTGCGTGATCGGGTCATCAAGACTCCGACGATCACACAAGATACTGCTGTTGCTGCTAATCACAAACAGGAAAGTCAAACCGTTAGTCAAACCATAATCGTACTTACTCAAATACATAATCACACTTATGCATCTCAATCGAGACTACCCCCATAACTGAAACAAATATCGCTACCTTTAAAGTGGTCCCATACCTCTGGTACAAAAATCACAATCACAATACGACCAGGCGGATCCACTCTGCGGGTCGTTACGAGGGTTTCCTGAAAATATTAATATATGGGGGTGAGTAAGGGGTCACGGGTTTTCTTTTCAAAACCACCTGCATAAAAGGTTAGGGTGCAATGTACTAAACAGTTCATAGAACCTAATATCACATGCTTAATGATGTGCAAATGATATGATATGCAATACGAAAGTCCCATCGGACCTCATCACTAACCTATCCCGAAGGACAGTAGCGGTAGCTTAATCAGAATTTTCGAACACACGGAACGACAGCCCCCGACGGCCTATTAGGCACGCCCAAATGGGGTCAGCGCATGGTACCAGCGATGAGTGTACATTCCCTAAACCGTCAATAGGTCAACTATTGACCATAAGGAGCCCATAAACCCATAGTGGATCCAGCGTGGATCCCAAAAGAAGCTCTAGCATAAAAATCTGCATACCGTTACCCTACCATGTAACTAGCTCCGGGAGTCACTGGGCCCCACCATTGATCCGAGAACTAGCTATTAACTAACCTAATATGCATAAGAAGAATCGATATCGCATATTAAGAAAGTTAAACTCCTTACCTGACAAACGACACACTCTGATGCGACAACCCGATAATAACGTCTCTTACGGTCCACAACCACTCAATAAAACACTAAACATATACACAACTAATTAGCACAAGAGCTTTTAATCTAATCACACTTTTCATCAAAAGTCAACCAGTTGACCAACTTGGTCAACTTATGCTTAAGGTGGTCAAACCAACTTGTAATCTTACTTAATTACTACTTAACCATCATATGAACCTCTTCTATGTCTAATTACCAACTTAGTCCTTGAACTTTGCCAAAATGTTCAATTTTGGTCCAAATCATATAAAGTGTGCAACTTACCAAAAAATCCTAATTTTTACACTTTACTTTAAAGAAGTTAAGTGTGACAATGGAAGCATTTTGGTGAATTTGGTCACTATGTAATTTTGGACCAAATTCAAAATTTGGGTAAGTTTAAGGACTTTATGTGTAATAATAGAGAATAATGGAGCATAATGTGAAACTTAACTTTTTATAAGCTAAGTATGGAATTTGGAAACATATAAGTGGATTTGGGCCACTTTATATGAAGTTTGGTCTAAATTGCAAATTGGGTAAAAGTATAAGGACTTATTGTGTAATTATGGATAAAGAAGTTAAAAGTAAGATTCTTTAAGCTTAAGTAAGAATTTGGAAGCATTTAAGTGAGTTTGAGCACTTTGTGCTAATTTGGAGTCAAATTACACATTTGGACAAAGCTTGGGGTCTTTGTGTGCAATTAACCATTAATTATGATTAAGAGATGCTTAAGTGGTAATCTTGTAAATTTAAAAGTTATTTAACCACTTATAGCATAGTTTGACCAATTTGGTCAATTGTTTGACTTTTGGTCAACAGTTGATCATTAAGGGTAATTATGGTTAAATTTGTAACTATAAACCCTTATAAGTGTGTTTTCAATGTGTTTCAGAAAAAGTCTAGTGGCTGTGAACCCTTTCCGCTCGGGTCATCTCGGGATCAGTTTGACATCGTTTTAGGTAAAGGGTTTAACTTTCTTAATATGCGATATCGTTTTTCCTTATGTATATTAGGTTAGTTAATGGCTAGTTCTCGGGTCGAGGATGGGGTCCAGTGACTCCTCGGGCTAGTTACATGGTAGGGTAATGGTATGCAGGTTATTTGTTCGGGAGCTTCTTCTGGGATCCGCGCTTGATCCACTATGTGTTTATGGACTTCTTATGGTCTATAGTTGACCTACCGACAGTTTAGGGGATGATCACGCTTCGCTGGTACCATACGCTTCTGACACATCAGGGCGTGCCTAATAAGCCGTCGGGGGGCTGTCATTCCGTGTGTTCGAAAAAATTCTGATTATGGTCCGATGGGACTTTCGTATTGCATATCATACCATTGTGCATGTGATATCTAGGTTGTATTAAATATTAGATCATGACACGCTAACCCTTTTTGCAGGGGTTTTTCTTAAACCGTCACATTTACCTACCCCCTTACTGAGTTCCTCTCGAGAACTCACCCGCATTACATTATAATTTTTCAAGAAACCCCGACAAGCGGCCTGCGGAGTAGACACCGCTCGGCCATTCTGATACTTTTGTGCCGGAGGTATATTACCGCTACTTGTTACTGGTTTCAGATTTCTGTCGGGTGTAGTCCCGATAGAGATGTTTGTTTGAGTATTTATTGAGCACACTTATGTTTTGACTAATGGTTTAACTTCACTATTTGTGTTGTAGCAGTAGCAGTAGCAGCAGTGCCTAGAAGATTAGTCGGTAGTTGATCCCGACTCTTCCAGCTCAGTACGTATTCTTAGCTAACGGCGGACTCTGTGCTCTGTAGTTGCATGCACATTTACTTAGAAATTATTCTCTAAGTACCTATATTATTATTTTGTCGGGGAATTTACGTCCAACGAAGTGGACGGGATTCCCTGCTGATGTATTTGCTAAGTGTTTCATGTCGCCGCGATTTTCCGTAAAATCACTAACGTGTTTTCGGGTGCAGGACTATGGCTTGATTAGAACGTCTTAATACTGAATAACGCGTTAGAAAACAAAACTTAGATAATTTTTTTTAAAGGACCGGGTTCGGGTTCACTTCATTTTAGTAAACCGCCGTTCCGGAAGACCGTCGCCACCATCGCCCGACCCACTCCACCGCTTCCGCCGCATCGGGAACGGGATGGTGGTGACAATAAAAATGATGCCCATTAAAACTTTAATTAACACAAATGATGTGTCACATTATTGAACTTGAGTTGAACTTCACTCAGACTCTCGGAGTATTGAGGTGTAGTACAATGATGACAAAAACAATCATAAGAAATGCTCAACCATTTCATAAGAAGTAGATAAATTCAAAAAGAATACATAATTACCATCGGAAAACCATGTACTAACTTGTAACTTGCTACATTGGGATCTGAAGCTGATCATCAACAAGTGTTGACAGTCTCTCCTTCTTAGTCAGCCTGCCTAAGTAGAACTTTGTTACAAATTCTATAATCTTGCTTGAAAAAGCCTTGAGATTTGGAACTAATTCAGCAACCAAGGTGCAAAAGTAAAACCGCATAAAAGAGAAGTTTGAAATAATTCTTAGAATCAGGTGAAACTGAAAAACAGAACAAAAAATGAAATGGAAAAAGGTAGAAATGAAGAACCAAAGAAGTAAACAAACAATGAAGTTTTCTAGAAAAAAAAAAAGCACAGATTTGAGGTGTGAAAACCACACATGCAAGCAACCAGAAAAACCATTTAAGTAACAGATTACATACCAAAATCTAGAGGGAAAAAAGCTAAGAAAGAACAACAATCCTGAGAGCAAGCGCACAAAATAGACATGTTTGGCATAAAACAGGCCTCTCAAAATGTAATGCAGAATTGAAATCCAAAGGAGGGAGGATTAAGAAATGTAAAATCCCTTAAAAATATAAAGTAATCAACCTTTTCCAACTATGAAAACCATATATCCTGTAAAGTTCCATTACCAACAAAAAGAATGTCCTGGCCGTTGAAGAAAGTGATTCAAAGGCTATAGTAGATTTGGCTGGATCATGGCACCAAGACAGTAGCGTCAAGTCTCATGCATGTAGCAGCAGGAGAGAAATC
>JBBYHH010320923.1:0-12347 GCA_038382905.1 Daphne laureola | reverse complement strand
TATATATATTTTATTCCATTTGATTTTTATTCATGTTCTAGTTATTATGTTCTGTATGTTCATAAACATGTTGAAACTCATCCCATCAACACGTTGATATTTATTATCTACAAAATCCAGTTTATTGGCTGCCCTTCTTTTATATATTCATTCATGTCATAGTATGCATGATCTGTTAAACCCTTAAAAAAGGAACATGTTTAGTAAATCACATAGGATAATGAAATACTGTCAAAAGAGCATAACTCATATCACTAAAGTTATTATGTTATACTCATGATCATGCATTAATATGAGTAAAAAATACATGAGTTCAACAATATTGCTCTGATACATGTCATACATCCTTATTGAATGAGTTGATAACTCTAATTTTGTGCAATATCACATTACATATCTGAATGAGTTGATCACTTCAATTCTCTCATACATAATATACATCTGGTATAAATGAATTGATCATTTCAACTCTGAGCATGCTTATACTTAAAAATATTTAGTTGCTCAATCTTGATTCATACCTGATAAGTGTCGTTTATATCACAAGAATACTATATGTATGAGTTTGTGTTTATCAACATGTTGATAAGAGTAATATCAACACATTGATGATAACTTAGTCATACATTTAGTCCCACTTACACATCTTACATATGCACTCCTCTGACTTATACCTTTTGATGATAACAAAAAGGGGGAGAAATATGTTCAAGAAGTAAGGGGGAGCTTGTCTCGTTTGATACAATTCAACTGAGATCTAATTATCATTTTCCAAAACTATTTTTCTAAGGGGGACAATACTTTCTAAAGGGAGAATATATTCAAGTTTGAAAAAGGTTTTTCAAAATCTCATACTAAAGGGGAGCATATACTCAATTATGAGACCTTTTATCAATTATCTTTTCAAAGGGTTATCAAAACTTCTTGAAGTGTTTTGTCATCATAAAAAATGAGGAGATTGTTGAATTTTTTGTCTCCAACCATTTGTTTTAATGATTACAAAACATTGAGGACATTTTTGAAAAGTTTTGATAAACTTAGTATCTTCACCAAGACTTGTATTTCTTAGTTGTTAAGATAAAAAATGTTCAGATTAAAGTGTAAAGTACTCAAAAGTGCAAGAATTTGTGTGTTATAAGAAGACAATTCCATATCTCCGCATACACTTATTTTGATCCAAATTCTTGATTAATGTGGACTTGTTTCTTAGCCATACTAATAGATTTTTGAAGAAGAATTGTTGAAGATTAAGAATATGGAAACCAACGGTCATCTTCTTCATCAAATCAAGAAACTCTCGGATTGACAAGATACAATCACCTTAGAAAAGTAAATAAATCAAGGAAGCATATTATGTAGTGCACATCAATGCGTTGATGGCTAGATGCTTAAAATACAAACTTCACATTTTACAAGTCTTGAAGCATTCAATCATGTAGCCATTCACTCAACTACTGAGTAACAATATTTAGAGAAAGATTTCAAGTTTGAAGCTCTCAAAGAAGTTCAAGAACAAAGATGAAAATCCATCAAGTTGCTGATGTGATTCTTCATCAACGCATTGATGGAAGTTGACAGAAATCTGTGAAGCTCTGTAATGGCTAGAAATCAATTAGCCAACGGTCAGAAACTCCGAAAAGGATTAATTTCATATGCAATGACTATGAAATGATCGCAGATGCTGCTACCCATTTATGCACACCATGGAACCTATAAAATCTTAAGAAGAATGAAGAAGAAGAAGAACACATGACACAATTCACACATCATATCAGTCCAATCTATACATTCTTCATTCTCATATTCACACTATTAGATCAAGAAAACTCTTGAGCTATCATTTATAATGCTGCAATCCTCTAGAAGATCATCTGCAACCAGCTTTGACTACATTAAAGAAGCCTTATGTTCTATACTTCTTATTGTGAAAGGCTATCTCTTTAGATCTTACATCGACCAACTTCATTAGTTGGTGGTGATACACCATTTCTTCATCACTAATTATGTGAAACTTCACAAGGAAGAGGAAGGTTGATAGTATACTCTATCAATGCATTGATCTCAGTCCTACTATTAACACTCTAAGTCTTGTTAGTCAGGCAACCTTGGTGTGAAGTCTTGTGTGTTGGAAAACCATTGTACAAGTCCTATGTGTCAGGTATTGTGTAAAGTCTTGTTAATCAGGAAATTGGTAAAGTCTTGTATCTGTCAGGTGATCACTGTGCAAACACATACACATTTTCTTGATGTTTATGGAAGAAAACATATCATCTATACCTAATTTTCATCACTTTTATGCACTTCACTTGCAAGTGTCATATTGTATAAGTGTAACATGTGGAGGTGCAAAAAGGAGTCAAGTGAGCATAAAAAGAAGGTTCAGGATGAAGTTTCATGAGTTGCAGAGCATTCAAGAGCATCTTGGATCAAATTGGAGAGTTGGTGGTCAAGAGAATAACCAGAGAGTGTCAAAATACACATTTTCCAAAGTTGAAGAGCCAAAACGGAGGAAAGCTTGAACCACTTCAAGGTGCTGGTTTGGTGCCTCAAAGTGGCACCACTTAGAAGATAAGGTGCCAAATACGGTGCCACTAAGGAATCCAGGAACCAAATATGGCACCTCCAAGGCATCAAACATGATGCAAGTGTAGGCGTACGATGCAAGCACTAGATGAGCCCCTCTTCAAGGCAGGGTGCAAGTACTACATGCTAGTTTGGCGCTTGGTATCTTCTGTCTCCTGACGGTTAAAGGTAATTTTCTCAGATTGTTTCATCCTTATCCGAATTATTAAGGCATTTTGGACCATTTCACCATTCCAGAATAGCTTCAGATGCCCAACATGTTAGGGGCATTTTAGTACATTAGAATTAGTATATATAGACCATCTAGGGTCAGAGTTTAACATATCTTGGATGAATTCGAGGGTTTTTGTGCATTGAAGGGTTAGGTTTAAGGCATTCAATCCCTATTTCATGAGGGGTTGAAGGCCTAGTTTGTGGATTTTCAATTGTTGGGTGAATTCTAATCCTATGCTATTTCTATTTCATCATTTTAAGTTGCTATTGAATGCTGTTCATTTCTATGTTTATCTTTGATAGAGCTAGAGATGTTATGTCTTAGTCCATCTCTAGCGTAGGGTTCAAGTAAGTTATTTCCATCATTATGCATGTTAGATATCAATTCTGAGCACTTCTATCATGTGTGGTATGATAAATGATGTACTTGTTCATATTTAGTCTTCTAGGTGTTTGATTAAATGTCCTAGAGGAATTTAATCAGCGCAACATTTGAGGATTTGATAGGTTAATCATCTAAGAGTCTAAGATGACCTTAGAAGGATAATTAGTGAAAACCTCAAGAGCGAGTGTTGGACCATGAGAGTGGCTAAGCTCACTCTAGTTATGAAACTATAGTTATGACAGTGTTGCTTGCTCGAGAGAGGGGTGACACAGTTGTAGTAAATCACCTTGAATATGAAAAGGAAATTGCTTGTATGATCCCTCACTGAATTGATGTATTGATTTAGATGCGATAGTCAGAATTTCATGTCTCTTAGTAATTTGTGGTAGTTTAGGTTATATGTGTGTTTATGATATCCAAAACCTTAGGTTTCGATCCTGGAAGATTAGATGATTAATTATGGGGAGTTAGAGTTAAACTATGTTATCCATTGGTGCAATTAGAGATAGCCTACCTCCAGGGCATAAGATTAGTAGCACATGCATGATCTTTAGGATGCACAATGCCCTTTGAGAAGCCATAACTGAACTCCATAAGTGTTGTCTTCATTCCTCTCCATTTGTTTACTCATGTTCTTTCTTACATTTACATTCACATCTTGATTGTCATCATCTCTCTTGCTATCCATTACATTGAATTGTAGATTAAGAACACACACTACATATTCATACTCTAGGTGCTCCGATTCTCTTGGGTTTGATACCTCATATAGAGCCATTATACTACGATAAGACAAAGTTAGGGCTAATAAGGTCTTTATAAACTGATTTGATTAGTTGATTACATGAATATTGCTTCATCTAGACAACACCGTAGCAAAAACCTAACTAAGAAATTGGCGCCGTTACGCGGGAATCAAGTGTATGTTTAGGTTGTTAGTGAATCTTGTGTGCTAGTTTGCATGTCTTCTTATCTTCCCCCTTAGTGTATTGCACATTTATTGCATTTGCCTAGTCAAGGGCCTTAAATGTGACACTTCCGGGAGGCAATCCGATGAGTAGTGTACATAAGTGATTAGCGTAATTTTGTGTAAATAGGCAAGGTTAATATACTTTGGATTTTTCTTGTTTCAGGCACTTGGGCATAACTTAGAGTTTAAGGAAAGTGGAAGGTTAGTTCTAAACAAGGACAGATTGAGTAAAATCGATTAAAGTGAAGAGGTGATCTCAGACGCACTGTGATGTGTTCAACATTAGCACTGTGTGAGTTTATTGAGTATGAGTTGGAACTGTGTTGATGAGCAAGCTGCAATGACGGGGCGAGTAGGTAATATATGGAGCCACCTGCTCATCCTGATTTATACATGGCGCGAGTTTCAGGTGGTAACATACTAGCGCCATGTACAGATGTCAACGACAGTCTGGAGTTGTAGGTCGACCCTGGCACTACTTAATAGAGGCACAGTAGTGTCACCAACTTGGGCTCTCCGTCCAAAAATGACACCTCGCTCTTTGAAATCATCATCCAATCTCTTAAGAGTGGAACTCCAACATCCGATGCCTTCCCACCTTTAGAACTCCAACATTCAGCACAACACGCATCAATTATTCTTTATTTTCAAGGTCAAAGTTCAAGTAAGGTCTCTGATTTTTTTTCAACACAAAAAGGTAGTTCTTATTCACTGAGCTTAATTGTTCCAATTAGAGACCTCATCCTTTGCTACCATTCCTTTGATCTTTCCATGCTTACATTGTTGAATGTTTGATGTTGATTGAGAAATATAAGCATGTGTGTTGATTTTGCCTATCTTTGCAAGTTTGATTGATTAGTAGAGAAAACATGCTACATTAGTGTATTTCGGTTCGTATGTAATGATCATGAGAACATGGAGTACTTTTTTTCTACCATGTTATGCTTACATTCACATATGACATACATCCTCATGCTATTCCTATTGATACATGCATTGCTCTCATATCTCCAACATTCTTACTTGTGCGTTTTGCCCATGTGTGACTTGTGGTACATTACACTTTTCTGTTTCATGTTGCACAAACAACCCACAACCCGTGTTTCTAGAGTTTCACATATTGTGATGTGTTTATTCCATGAACTCTAGAAAATTGGACTGATTGTATATATTTTTAGGTGCAAAAATTGTAAATAGCTGATAGTTGTCTCCTTACATTCTTGGAGTCTCCCGGGCCGATGTTAGAGAAGCCCGCACCATCCAAGGCATTAGGGGACCTAACTTGGTCTCCAAGGTATGACTGTTAAACCTTCTCTATTTTACTTCCCTTCCTGTCACATGAGGACATGCTTCAATTTGAGTGTGAAGGGTGTTACAGACCACCTCAGCATGATGGTGATTTCTCTGAATATTTTATTCAGACATCAGGTTCTGTTACTACTACGACATTGTTTTCAACATGCGGGTCACATTTTATATTAGGTAACACATCCCAAGACTTCAATTCATTTTCATTTCTGTGGGATTTCATGTTTTGGATCTAGTATGTGAATTCCTTGGTCATTCCGCCAAAACTGGCAAAATTATGCCGCCACCGGGAGTTTATGATATTTGTTCAGAACAAATTTTTTGATACTCCTGGACTCCGTTGAGGTCTGTGGTGGCAAGATTTGATATCAGGAGGTCAAAATATGCATTCCTGACCATTTTGCAAAATTTTGCTTCGGGGGCCAAAATGATCATTTCGGAAAAAATTACCAAAGTTACCCTCCAAAAGGAGAGTCAAAAGGCTGCTGGAAACTGGAGTAAAAAAGGTAAGGGACACTTGTCAAAAAGGAGTTAATAAATAATGAATAAAGGAAAATAAATAAATAAATAAATACTTACCTTTTAGCCTCACCATCTGGACTCTATCTTCTTCTTCCTACCTCCTCATCCTCTTCCTCAAGCTTTCACCACCATTATTGAGCTGTTAAGCTTCCCTCCCGCGTTTCTCCGAATTTTGGCGTGAAAATTGAGAGGTAAGCACAGTTTTGTGCATAGATCTCAATGGAACTGAGTATGATTGCTGAAAAGCTCTCTCTCTCTCTAGGTTCAAAATTGAAGGATGATGAATTCTTCTGATTTCTTCAAGTTTTTACCAAAGGTAAGCCTGAATCTGAGCCTACTTCAAAGTACTGTTGAAAATTCTGGTAAAACTCTTACGGATTTTACGATAGGTCAATCTGAAATTTTAACCTAAGGCTGGTGTGTTTGAGATAGGTTGAAAGTGAGTTACTAGAGTGTAGTAGGGAAGCTTAGCTACACTTTTCATACTTGGGCCGTTATCGTTTCACCTTTCTATGCCTGTCCGATTTGCGTTCTGAAATTAGGGGGCAATTTGGTAATTTCTGGATTGTTGGAATATGTGAGGAAAATTGTGATGCAAGATTGTTATTTGGATTATTTTGAACAACTTTAGTAACTGGAGCTATCCGTGATTCTTCACTGTCACCACCCCCTCCGTACACGACCCGACGAAACCAGATGCGGGTCCGGAAGGGCGGCGGTGACGATCATTCTTCCTTTCTTTACACAACTAATACTTTGGGTTATTCCATAATCCGGGCCCTTGGTCCCCATTACAACACAACAGGTTTCCAGTTTCCAGCCAGACTACCTTTTAGTCTAACACTTTTAATAAATTCTACAGATGTCTAAAAATTGATCCGTAAAATTCACTAGAAACTAGACTCATAGGGATACAAGCATATAAATGTTCATAATTTTCCACTAAGCCAGTCAATACAGTTTTGTCCTCAAAGTCAGCCCATAATTGCATTTTTTATGACTTCCGACAGCATTTCATTACTTTCCTGCATTTCAGAGATTTTAATAATAGACAGATAACTGAGCTCTGCACAGACCAGATACGCTGAAAGGAATCTGCCTCCAGCAAGCATTCCCCGATTAAGTAGGCATGCAATCACTCAATAATCAAGACATCGATCATACACATATGCCAACATCTGTCATTCATCATTTATACATCTTTCATACAAATCACCATAATGATTATCTATGCTACATATATAATGCAACCTACTTCTACAGAGCCTGCTTTATCAATAAAAGCATACACGTTAATTAGGGAGTTAAATCTAAAGATTCTGACACTCACCACCTGACACTACTGTTGTTGCTACTTAAACTCGGAATACAGTATGGCCAGACGGAGTCTCATTCCGTGGCCTTAAAACCCTGATGCTCCTGAAATAGAGGGATGTAAAGGGGTGAGTTTCGGGGAGAACTCAGTAAGGGCGTTAAGCAGAAGTAAATGGGTAAAAATCTTTGTCTTTTCCTGCAATGAAAATGTCAGCATGACAGTATGCAATATACAGTATATATAAAAATGTCATGCTCATGATATGCAATGCACGTTCTTTCTTTCAAACATGACGGCCCCCGGGTAAGTTGTCACACAACCCTCGGAGCTCTATAGTGGCGCGTAGTTCTAGCGCGGGGCGTACGGTCCCCGTTACCATCATCATCAGGTTTCCCCATGGTAATCACACTGCGCGTGACCCCGGGACCTGGCATACAGTCAGACAATCATTCATCAGATACCTCAAATGTTCACGCATCGCATGCCTCCTAGACCTGGAACAGAATCTGTCATCAATCATTGTCAAGTACCACGGATGTTCACGCATCGCGTGCCTCCCGGACTTGGAACATCATATGTCCATTCATCAGGTTCCAAGGAATGGTCGGGTAACTCGTTCCTTCAGACCTGGTATATCAATCATCGATCATCTATCAATTAGTCATTCATCAGAGAGTCATTCATCAATCTTTCATTCATCCGGTCTACCATAGTAATCACGCAGAATGTGATACCGAGACATGGGACGTCGTCATCAGTCATCTGTCAATCATCTTCAGGTATTACGAAATGGTCACATATAATGCGCCTCTGAACCTGGAACTTTATCATTCATCAATCAATCAGTCAGTCAATCATTCTTTCATTCATTAGGTCTACCGGATTACTCACGTAGAACGTGACATCAGGACCTAGTATATCAATCTTGATCGCTGCGCGATCGCCAATTCATCATTAGGAGTCATAGTCCTGTGCAGTGTACCTGCAAGCCCTTTACCCCTACCTTCAGGGTCTTAACGATTCTATATACATATAAGGAGGGAACCATATATATATATAGAAATGTTAAGCCCTTACCTTTAGCGTTCAATCGATCTTTCAATCAGTTCTTGTCGCTCACGCAATTTCTGCCATCTCTGAACAACCAATACAATCAACTCATCAATACTTACTTTTCATCATTCAATAACCATAATAATCATTCATAAACAATGACCATTCAATTTTTAGTACTTTACCAACAATTCACGAAAACACATACTTTCATTCAATCGATACCTTTATCTCTGATACTGATTCTCAACATATCTCAAGCATCAAAGTTACTCACAATCCATCATAGAACATATTGAAGCATAAAAAACAATCCATAATTACTGTTCATGATTCCAACAATTTCCCGGGGAACTTTAAACCTTAGCTCATAACTCACGCTGGAATCAGTCAAAATCTCAAGTATTAATGTTGTCCTAAATCCATCAAGGAACAACAATTTAGCTTCAATTTCAACTTTTGCCCATTTTTTGGAATTTCTCTCATGAACCCTAATTTTCGAATTCACCAATTCAATCCGAATCAAAGCTATAAATCATGTTATAGCTCCCCATTAACAAGAAAACATGTTTACCTTTTCAATTGAACCAATTAGGAACCCTATTGCTCCAAGTTGATTTTTGCCCAAATATGGAAATTCTTCAAATTTGATGATTTCAATCTTGAATCTTGTGAAATCCGTGTTGAATCACTGAATCTAGCATGAATTCCTCCTTTCCATGCAATTTAGTAGTTAAAATCGGACTTAGGTTGTGAGAATTAGGTTTTAGTGAGAGAGAGAAGAGAGATGATGAACTGATGCGTGAATGGAGAAGAAGACCGGCGATCCATCTTTATACTCGCTGTCCCGCAACGCCATCCCCAGTGCCGCCCTCCCGCCGTCCTTCCACCGCGTATGCCGTGAAGCCAGGCAGACCATCATCATGGCGAGCTCCATCTTCACGCCGCGAGCACACCACACCCACAAAGCCAGGCAGGTTGTCACCACGGCGAACACCGCACCATCACCGCGCAGCCGTTGCACACCACGCAACTGGAAGTTTTTCATCACGGTGAGCGTCGTACCAATGCCATGCTTCCATCGTGGACTACAAACCCAGGTAGCACGCCATCTCGGTGGACACCGCCATTCCACCGTGGTTGTGCGGTGAGTCCCGTCCAAACCTTTTCCTTTGCAATTTTTCTCTCTCCTTGGCCGCAGTGGTTCCGGTGGAGTTCTATAAGGCTCGAGCCATCCATTTACAACCATTCAAAGCCCGTTGTGACCACGACCAATCTGTTAACTGTTGGAGAATCATACCTCGAAGTCTCCCGTACGAATCAATAAATGAACTTCCTTTTCACATAAAATCATGACCTTTCCTTAACGGAATTTCATTACCTTTTTCTGGTGAAGCTCCGTCGGTGCCCGTAACATTCTCCCCCTATTAGAACTCTTGGTCCTCCAAGAGAACCTTCAATCTTTCCTATCCTTGGGGTAACGTTCGACCATTTCTCTGTTCTTTGTACACCTTTACTCAGTAAAGCAATCTGTAACTCTGTTCCACTGTAACACATTCTGGTATAAGCTGATCGATACTCTTGAACCACCATCTGTTAAGAGGGAGAGATAGTTTAACTACCTTCCTGAGCCTTTTGGTGGCTTCCCGTCCTCCAGGTACATCTTATTGTACCTCAAGTTAATTACCGGTCTTTCAACACGGCAATCACAGACAGTACTGAGTCCTTGGACTATATGGTATCCACTGGCACAATCTATCCTTCCCTTCCTTTTCTGTCTTTCTGTATCAGTTTCTTCTTCCTTAACACTGTGAAGCATCACTGTGAAGCATAAACCTTTTGACCATCGGAATCATCCTGTTTCTGAATTTCTGCGTATCTCTTCCTTGTCCATGACTGGAATCTGATCTAAATCTGTCATTCCAGACTATCCTCGATAATCTCTCATATCAGTGGTGCAATAAGTCTTTACAGTTCCATCGGCAAATACAACGTATTGCTCGGCGCAATCTATCTGTACCGAATTCTTGTTAACCAGTCCATTCTAAGTAATTGTATCTGTTGTTCACCGATAGTCAATATACATCCCTTAGCCATGCCATTCAAACATAGATAATGATATCCGGTGTTGCGTACCATACATCTGACAAGCGTAACACAGGTAGTCGTGACGATGTTGCGCACTCCTGTGAGACAATCGATATGTGCAAGTGCAGAAGTACCGTTCAGTAACAATTTACATGCCAGTACACCATGCTACGCGGTGGTGTCTTGTCATACAGTATCGTCATGTTCAATCTGATAAACACGTCAAGACCTTGTTTGTTGTTGGACAGTTGGTTGTGTCTATTTCGTTCTTGGCGGCTGCGTTCTGGTACAGCTCTGTGTTGTAACATGCCCTTGGGGTGCGTTTGATCTTACCGTAGCATCCTGGCCTAGTTTCTGCAGGCAATCTCTGACCCAATGGTCAGTCGATCCGCATCGGTGGCATCCACCAGACTGTTTGTAGGATATGTCACCTATGTGGCGTCTCTGGAAATACTCGCAAAACCACGATCCATCATCAGTAGCGTTTCCTTTTGTTTTTTTGTTCTCTTTCTGGGATCCAGAACTTCTGTTCATCTTCTTTATCATTTGTTGCTCGATGATGACGCCCACCTCATCGCACACCGGCAATCGGTACCTGATCATGTGTAGATCGGTCAGGAATAACAATTTCAGATCGTATTCTTCGTGCATGGGGGTGTCTTCTTTCATTATCAGTTTCACTTTCACTTTCGCTTTCAGATCCGGCATCCTCCCCGGCATCGATGATGAGATCTTAAACCTCATCACCATCAATGTCACTGTAATCTGTCATGCCTGTCGAGCCGTTAGCATTCTAACTTTCTTCTTTTCTTTGCTCGTAGGCACGATCATCTGTGATGTCAACCCGCGGTTGTTCCATCGGGGCACCTTGTTCTGCCCTTGGTACAAGGGTGTCAATCACTGCTCGTAGCTGCCCAAGCACTTGCAAGACATTCTCAGGGACTTGTCCTTGCGGTGGCTGTAGAGGAGGTACTGGTATTTATGGAGGAGGATCTGCATTTCCTGCCTCCTTTCTTTTACTTCGCTGAGAGTGAGTCTTTACCATTTTCTGTTTCCTGTTTTAGTCCATACAATAACAGATGCACAATGGTTAACACATGTACCTACAAACTTAGGAATAGCAGTGTATCCTATGGATCTATAGAGTAGATGCAATGTATGATGCAGGATGCAAATCTATCACACAGAACAATTTTCACCAAAGCAACACACAATAGTACATTAAGCAATGAGACAATCCTACTTCCTCATATCCGTCATTTCAACCAATACTTTTACTCCAGTTGAGTATGTCTAGATCAGCAGTCCAAAATTCCATGACCCATTTAAGAACAGTTCACATAAGGAAGTGGCCACTTCCCTAGGTAAACCATCCTGAATCCATGTAGTGGAACTGAGGCTTGCCTTCCGAACATAACCCAACTAAAGTAAAACCTCAACTTACTCTGATACCAACTTGTCACCACCCCCTCCATACATGGCCCGGTGGAAGCGGACATGGGACAGGGAGGGTGGCAGTGACGGTCACTTATTCTTGCTCGATGCAGCCAGTACTGTGGGTTATGTCCATAACTCGGGCCCTAAGTCCCAATTACAATAACTTAATCATAACAATATGAGGTTCCCAGCTAGACCACTTGTCAGTATAAAACTTTTAATTAATTCTACAAATGTCCAAAAATTGATCCGTAATATTTTATGGAAACTAGACTCATAGGGCTACAAGCATATAAATTTTCATAATTTTCCAATGATCTAATCAGTACAGTTTCATCCTCGAAGACATCTCATAATTGCAGGTTTTCTAACTTCCGGCAGCATTTTGTTACTTTCCTGCATTTCAGACATTTCAATAACAGACAGATAACTGAGCTCCGCTCAGACCAGATACTCCGAAAGGAAGCGGCCTC
>JBBYHH010320813.1:0-12348 GCA_038382905.1 Daphne laureola | reverse complement strand
AGTCCCGATAATTACAGATTTTGATCGTCGGATAATTTTTTTCGAAAAATCACTATTCATCAGGGGTGACTGTAACAATCCGCAATCCGCGAACCCATTATACATATTAATTATAAATTGAGATGTTTCAAATATTTGGCTGTTATTTTGTACATCTCTAATTAATGGATACAATTATTCATAAAAATAGTAGTTAAAATTTATGATTTTCATATTAAAGTATTCGCGGATGCACCGCGAATGTAAAAAAATCTGAGGATGGTGGAGGTGGAGACAAATTTATCTCAGTTAGGAAAATACCTATAAACTGCGGATGTTAAAAAATCTACATATAGTGGAGGTGGATGAAGTCTCTTCGCGGATAATCCGCTCCACCGTCATTCCTAGTTTGGCTTAACTAATTGTCTTTGGATCAATTTGAGAAATAACTGTTTTAATTAACTGTAACATTTTGGATAATTTTTTAACGGTTGAGATCAAAACAACTACAACTAATCTTGAAAAACTACCATCGATAGTTTTTTTAAAACTCAAACATCTACTTAAAAAAATTATTGCCAAACACACACTTTAAGAGGTATGATGATAAACTGGGTAATACTTCCTTCATCCATAAATAATCTTACACTTTGTGTGAGCGCGGAGATTAAGGTGAATGTAAGATTTTATGTAGTTTGACATAATTGTCCTTAAGTAGATGTTGCACAAAAAACAAGATATAAAAAATAAAGATAAAGTAGAGATAGTTTAGTAACTTAGGAGGATAAAAGTTTTTTTTTTAGAAAATTGTAAATTTTTTTTAGGAAAAGTATAAAAAGAAAATGTGTAAGATTATTTAGAGACGGAGTTATGATCTAATACGCCAGGGACGTACGTGTAATTTCCTTGGAAAAATAATGCCTCCGACGGCGACGACCCGCGATCCAAAATGCGGAAAAAACATGTTTTGAGTTTTCCCGCCAGCTGACACAAAACTCAGTAGCGCCAAATTGATTCGCCATTGATAAAACCATTTTTCTTCCAACCCTAGCGTCCACATTTTTTATCCAAAGAGCAAATAATTTCCACAGTTCATCTCCTTCGCCCTTCTTCCCAATCGCTGCTGCAAAAAGATGGAGACTTCGCAATCTCAGTCTTTCTTCCACAGCATCAGGTCCAGAGAGCTCAATGGTCTTCGAGGTAGAAAAAGATCATACGCTGATGGTTTGACTTCAGATTTCTCTGAGATCGGAGCTTTCTCCGTTCAACACAGCGGTGAAGACACTCCTCCTCTCGCCGTTTCATTTGGCAAGGTAGAATTTACTTCTTTTGTTAAGTTCAGTGTGCTGGATTTTGTTTGCTCTATTGACCGATGAAAACCCTAATCTTCAGACGAGTAGGTATTGCCACATTCTGGCTGTGACTGATGAGGATGGCTATGTTAGCTTGTTTGATACTCGGAGGAGTTTAGACTATTCCGCATCGTACCGAGAAAATGCAGGTCTGTTTGATTTTAGAAGAGGTTATTGTTTGCGTTGTGTTTTGGGAATTATGGATTTAGTGTTTCCGTGTTTGCCATTTTGTATCGTATGCAGAGAAATCCAGGATGAGCAGTTGGGTTGCCCATCAGAATGCAATATTTGATGTCCGGTGGATTAAGGTATTTTGCTTTTTCCATTAGAAGTGACTGCTCTTATTTGAGTCCTGATGTAGAATCAGTTAGCAGTTGATGAGGTTCAAAATTGTTGGTCCAAGTTTTAATGCATGCTTTGAATCCAAAATAATTAACTTTCTTAACATTGTTGAAGAAATCAAGGATACAGTTACAGCATCTAAGCAGCGTACTTATATGCCTTCAGCAGTATAGACAATTAGCCTTGTTAGAAAATAATGTTATTTGAGATATTGGAATTCGGAAATGTGCCTCAACAATAAAGATTGAAACTAACCTTGTTTAGTCCAACATATGTAAGAGATGCACCTTTGAAGACAATCTTCTTGTGAAATGAACTTGATTTTTAGTGATGTTTGTGCTCCAAAGTTTCGGCTTTATGCTTATTATTGAGATGATTTTTGCAGGAAGATACATGTATTTTGACAGCTTCAGGTGACCAAACTGTGAGTAGCAAAACCCTCATAGTATTTTCCATTTTGCCTACACATCTCCGACCACTCATCTTTTAGGGCAAACTGTTGGCATATATTGTAGTATTGGCAGCTTAAATGCAATGCACTTTCCCGCATAACTTCATCCTATGATCCATACCAGTCAAATTTTTCTCTGTTTGTGCAAGTGACAATTATGTAGTATTGACAGCTGTGTTTGAAAGCCCTGAACTCCTATAGTATTCTTATCTATTTGGCTTTGTTAGTTTTAGTATGAATAAGAAAATTGCTAGTACAATGAGGAAGCTGAAACATTGATGCAAGGGGTGACTGCCTGAATCCTAACACAAACATCATAACCTGATTTAGGGCTTAATTGTTGAGAATTGTGAAAAACCAGGATCATATTTATTTCCAGAGTTCAGGTAATTACTTTTATCTTTGGTTGTGCAGATAAAAGTGTGGGATCCAGAGCACATGAAATGTACTGCTGCACTAATGGGGCATAGTGGAAGCATAAAGTCACTGAGTTCTCATCCAACAAACTCTGGTAGGTTTCTTAATCTTAGAAATTGGAATCATAGATTAATTGTTCTAATACCTTTATTTCAATTGTTCAACAGATTTAGTTATCTCTGGCTCACGCGACGGATCTTTCATTATATGGGATTTGAGATGTAAGACTGAACCAAGATCATTGCATGAAGAAGTTCCCATCATGTAAGTTGCTAAAATAATTGCTCCTTGGTAGAGCCCAATACTTCATTAACATGTTCTTTCACCATACCTCTTTACTGTCAAGATTCAGCTGTAATTTTCTTGTTATTCTTGCTTCAGCGCAACTACTACAGTTAAAGACGCTCATCACTCTTCACGGGCAAAACGGACAAGACGTGGGAAAGTAAGATTCTATTCATACTTCTTCCTCAGTTCATGATATTGCAACTTTGATAACTTTGAACATTAGTGTGAAGTTTTAGAGAGGAAAATATTGGAGAAAAGATTGATTTGATAGATTTTTTTTCCCCCCCTTACACGAACAGGCTGCTACCAGTATTACATCAGTTCTATGCCTCGAAGATGACGTTTCCATTGCAACTGGTGGAGCTGTAGATAGGTATATTAAGGTCTGATTAATAAGGAGTCAAGATACGTGCAAAGTTTCTTGTTATTCTGACTTTATCTCTGAATTACAGCATTATTAAATTTTGGGACACCAGAAATCTTAAGGCCCATGTTACCCAGACATGCCCTCTTCTGAAGTCATCAACTCAAGAGGTAGGTTCTTGTGCGCAGAAACTTTATATCAGTTGATAAGCATTTCTATGGCATTATGTCAGTTCACTAGAAATCAGAATAGTGTCAGATCTTCTGGATAAGTTTTAGATGTTACATATCATCACTTGCCTTCTCTTTGGTTCCAGGGAACAACACATGGAATATCTAGCTTATCTCAAGATTCAAATGGGTTGTTTCTAACAGCCTCGTGCATGGACAATAGGTACATGTCTCAAAATTGCTTTATAGTTTACCCTTTAATTGCTTGCTATATTGGTTAATAGCTCCTTATGCTCATCTCATGCAGTAGTGGTTTTCACCCCCTCCTTCAAATTGGCTAGTCGCTGTCTAGCTCAAATTATGTGTTCCCCTTTTACAGGATATACATGTACAATATACTTCAGTTGGATAAGGGTCCAATGAGGGTTTTCTCTGGATGCCGAATAGAGTCCTTTTATGTAAAGGTAAATTCCATGCTATTCTTGTCGCCAGATGTTATCTTTTCAAAAGCCCTGTCAATTGTCACTGTTGTTAAATTGATCTAACAATAGCAATGAATTGGAATTGCAGTCAGCAATTAGTCCTGATGCCGCTTTTGTACTCAGTGGCTCCAGCGATGGAAATGCTTACATATGGCAGGTTAGGTTCATATATGTTTTCACCTTCTGTGTGTAGGCTGGCCATTCTGTGTCTGATTCAGTTTCATGTAAATCAGGTAAACATGCCTCATACAGAGCCTTTCACCCTGGAAAGTCATAATGGAGAAGTTACAGCAGTGGATTGGTAATTTTTTGCAACCTCTACCTGTGTCACTTGATGCTTGCTTATAGGTTCATCTAGACAGAATGCAGCTGATTATCCACTTACTGTTTTCTGTATTCCTAAGCATCTTCTAACATTTTGTGAATAACAAGGTGAATTTTTACCCAATCATAGGTGTCAACATGAGGCAGGAAAGCTGGCAACTTCAGCAGATGATTTCACAGTGAGCACAGAACATTCTTTATCTGCTTGTCAATTCTGCCAAAACTTAGCCTTGGCAATAAACCATGTAATCCAAGCATTTTGATCCACTGTCTTTTAGGTTCGCACATGGAAAGCTGAAAACAGTTACCGTCCAAGCAAAAGAAGTCCATCATCCATTCGGAGGAGAGTGATGGCAATTCCAGGAGAAGAATGCATGAAGTTCTTTGTCAATGAAGAAGAAATGGTTCAAACAAAAGGTCCTGTGAGCTCAGTTGCTCGTACTCAAGCGTTGCAAGGAACTAACTCTCCCGATTTTAGTGCAGTACCCATAGTAAATACTCCTGAAGCTCGGGAGAAGAAGTTCCCACTGTTTTCGTGTTCAGCAGAATCCAGTGAGAAAACACCTGAGCCTGTATCAAAGAGCCCATCTTCTGTGTTGAATCCTCCTAACTCTTTGGTACGCAGAACCATCAGGGATTATTTTCTTGCAGCTCAGTGAAACTGATAATTACTTCTTTGTGAATGGTGTGTATATAGAAAGATCATGCTTCATCTGTTGCTGGGAGTTGCACCAGTTTATTAAAAGCTTAGGTGAGTAAGTTGGTTTGAGTTGTAGCATTTTTTAGTATAGTTGGCATCAGAGTTGATCTCATTAACAAGACTCTTGTTGGTTTATTCTCTGCAGGTCCTGGTTGAGTTAGAAGACCAGGTAGGTATCCGGGTGAATAGAAGTGCAAGTTCCTGTGCCAATTTTGTGGACTACTATTTTGTTAATAATACCAAAGATTTGAAAAGATAAAAGATAAAAAGAATGTGCAAGTGTAACTGTGCTATTGCAGTTTTTGTAATGTACTCGTAGTAGTGTGTTGGCTGCATTGTTTAACAGATTCTAAACGTATAGATTCTCTGAAAAGTTGGAAGTTCTGACTTCTGTTTTGTTTTTCACCATTTACACCTTTACAAGAATTATTCTTACTACTATTTTAGGTTGAGTACGGTAAAACTATTTTACTCCGTATAAGCATGTTTAAAACAAGGTTTAGAAATTAGAAGTCTATGCGTCACTGCGCTGCGGTTGGAGATAAAACAGAGAATACAATAGATTATAGGTAGGGGTAAAAGTTGAATGAACCGTTCGGTTTGGATTTGGTTTGATTAAAAGTTTATTTGAATTTGTTCATTCAAATTTTCAAGTCAAGTTTGAACATAATTTCAGATTCAATATAATTTTTAAGATTAACATGAATAATCTAACATTCGGTTTGACTTGATTCGTTTTCAGTCTTAATTATACGAGTGTTTCGCAATGGATTATTTTCATTACCACAATTAATAATTAAGAAATTAGTACTCCCTTCATCATAACATAAAATATTTTTTTGCCAACTTTTCAAAATATTGCAAATGATAACAAGACGTTAAGAATTTGAACTACATTTAATTTTATTTTTCTTGACATTAATTCTAATAATAATTTGAATAAAATACTCCATCCGTACTCAAATATTACATCATTTGATTTTTATGTTTAAAAAATTCAATATTTAATTCAAACATTTACGAAGCTACATAGTGAAAAATATTCTAAAAATACATCTTTAAAAAAAGTATGTTGTAACTTAAGAGTATGATGCACATTATTTAACTCTAAACTTCTAAACATGCATGAAGAAAAGTATAGATTAAATATTGTAAATAGCTAAAACAAATAATGCAATGATTGAAATACGAATGAAATATAATATAGTAAAGTGAGTCATTTATTTTTGGATGGAGGAAGCACCGCTTAAAATGCTGCTAAGAGGGTACTACTTAAATGGAATTCTACTTTTCAAGGATATAACCTTAAACCTTCAAACACATCTAATTACAGCTAAGTCATTCAATTTGGCTGCAAAATGAGTGAACAACTTCAAACAGTGAGACTACTTGAGATTCAGATTCAGAAAACTAACATGACCAGAGTATTACATGTGCTCAAAGAAGTGGGCAAGTAACATCATGCACCACCTCAACATTATTAGATGCCGAATATTAATATGATCAAAGAAGCAACACGTACGAGTTAGCTTGGGCTAGTCATCAGTTAATGACTGACTTGCAGTTGCTCAAATTTGGGGAGATCTGTAGTCAGTAACTTTAGAGTCATTCACTTCAACTTTGCACCTGTTCACAGCTGTTAGAGCCAGTTAACACAGTATCGAAAACATCACAGGGAAATGCTATGGACAGTCACTTTAGACATTCACTTGGATATTCTCCCATTTAAAATTTGACGTGTACTCACTTTTATGGGCATACTTGATTTTGGTCAATCAAAATGAATACATGACAGGTGTTTAATGGAATAGTGTCCAGAGTGACTGGCCTCAACATTTTCCAAATATCAAATTTACCCAGGATCATGAGTACCACAAACTCATCAGTGAAGCCATGGCTTCCATAATGATGTTACTGCATGATGTAAAGCTCTTGTTTGGATATAAAGTATTGACCAATCACATTTCCTGGTTCCATGATGAATTGCTCGCGGAATGTCCCCATCCGCTTGCTAGGAATGTCGATGGAAAGGTCTTTCAGATTCGGCATCCCTTCAACTTCTACACCATCACCACATATGAGAAACTGGTTTCCAAGGATGAAGGATCCAAACACACGTATTGCTACACCATCTTCCCCTTGAGCTCGGCATTGAAGCTTTTCAACAACATGAACCAGTTTTTCCGGTGGCCAATCACCTGCTAACGTGCTCCGAATGTTCAATAACGCTGCAAATATCTCATCTGGACCAACATGTTGTTTTCCGGAGAAACTGGGAAAATAAACAGTAAGAATTTAGCTGGCGTAAATCAAAAAGTTAAAATAGATCATAACAAAATGGTAAGAATGTCAAATGTACCTAAAAGTTGATCTTTCATTATACAGTGTCTTCGTGTATCTCCACTGATCCTCCGGTCCATTGAAAAGTAAGTAATAGTGAATTGCCAGCATCTGTTAAAGCAAGCACAGAGAGAGAATATTCGGTTAGAATTCAAGTAACCAATAAGCACTGAATATCTGTAAGGACTTTCAAGTGTAGCTATTTTCCCAAATGTTCATCAGATCCAACTCAAACAGATGAACTAACCTTCAACTCTGAAGATTCACCCTTCACTATGAAGCCATTACTTAGGGTTTCCGAAGGAGTAACATAAAACAAAATGAATCTTTTATGCATATAACACTAAAAGCTTGCCCAAGGAAGATCTGTATTGGGATTTTAAACATGAGAGAGGGCATATTTTTCCACCCATGTTTGTCTCGAAGACAGATTTTGCCGCTAGCGAAATTTCAGTACAATTTTTACCACGAACTTATTTCTTAGGGCAGCGTTTACCACTGAACTTTGATTTGGCCACAATTTACCAAATATTCCGTACTGAAGAAACAACTGGCTTCCATGTCACTATTGTAATAACCAATTTAATCCCAAGCTTTTAAAATCGAACAAATTGATCCTATTTTTTTTTTAAAAAGTTACAACCTAACTCTCTCCTACCAACCCCCAATCTGCTACTCCAGCCAGCCCACCCCTCCTGGCTGCTAGATTCGAGACCATCCTTCTGCTCTCCAAATCTGCTTTCCCAAGAAGATTTTGTACTCTTCTTTCAGAGGCAACGCAAACCCACTAACTGCACTGCCAAATATCTCCAACAACTCGGCAATCCCAAATGTTTCTCAGTCTAAAAAACGAACCTGATCAAATGAGTAACCTATACATGCCTCCAGATCAAACGACTGTCATTGTATCAAGTGGCGGCACCATGACTAGTTTAGTCGGTCCGTATCTTTTTCTTTTCCTTGTGCCTTAAGCACACAGTATCTTTTCCTTGTGAAGCTTATATATCCAAATAACAAAAAAGTGTAAACTATAGAACTCACATCAGCCAAATCTTTCATCCTTTGTGTTGGATCAAAAACACTTCGAACAAAAGCAGCTAAGTCCACTCCAGCATCTTCATACTTTTTGATAAATGGGTGGGAAAGAAGCTGCAGTTAAAAATCATCACATACATATTAGTTTTGGGTGATGGTGCATTTGAGAAACTAGATAGGAACTTCACAAAGAAGTTGTTGTGGTACGATTTCTCCTAATTCACTAAATATAGATGGATACTTCTCATGACATAGTTATATTTATACATCTGCATTTGATTTTCGTTTGTCTATGATACGAGTAAAATTTTTGCATGAAGAAAGAGAAACTTGGATTACAGATTGCTATGTCCCTACAAAGAACAAAAAGATTCTGAGGCAACCAAAACTTCCAAAGAATTCAAGTTTGGCCCAGTCCACCACATTCATCTGAATGTGAATAATATAAGAACAAAGACAATTAAATAAGAGATTCTTCTTAGTGTAGCTTAAGTTCTAAGCGTTCACCATACAAACTACACTCTCAAAACTACTTGAGGCACAATTACTACATCGCGACAAGACAATGCCATTAAAAATATCAATGGAACTGTTTTACCTCTTCTGCTGTTGGCCTAGATTCAGCATCCTTTTGTAGGCAAGCATCTATGAACGAGCAGAACTCATGGGAAAATTTGTCTTTCGGTGGTGATGGTGATGGATCATCCAAAATCTTCAATAATAAAAAACCCCAGTAACTTTAGTATAACATACACCTATAAGAGTACTATACAGTAAATTATTGGCTATACAAAATGTTAAGTTAATACTATATTTTTTTGCCATTTTTAAGAAACATTACGACACCTGCAACATAAGGTTCACTGGTCCTTCATTTGCTGTATATGGGAATTCTCCAGTACCACACTCAAAAAGAGCAAGACCAAGGCTCCATATATCAGCTGGATATGAGTAGCCTTCATTCCGAATCCGTTCAGGTGACATATATGTAACAGTTCCAACAAATGTAGCACACTGCTAAGTTACAACTGCATATGTTAGCCATTGTTTTAGAAATTCAGAAATCATAACTCTAGTATAAAACCAGCATAACAATGTAACTTCCATCATGCAATTCAGAGGTAACAGAAAAATCCAACTTCAACCAGCATATGACTAACCATTGCCATAGAATTCTCAAGGCCAGCACTTATGCCGAAATCTGTTATCTTAGGCTCCCCCTTCAGATTTACGAGCAGATTTGCAGGCTTGATATCTCTGTGGACCAAATATCTAACTCCATGCAGATACCTTAGCCCCTTTAAGAAAGAAGTAGCTGAATTGGGGATTCATCTCGAGGAGAAGAAAAGAAAAAAGCACCGGCATATCTGCAGGCTGAATCAAATGCCTCATCACTGAAAATCAACAGATAAAAAACTTTATATTCTTGTACCTGTAGAAGCTTCTGAAACATGGTTGAAAGGACCGGCTCTGGTATACTCTTTTGCAATCTTAAGATGTCAGCTAGAGAACCTCCATCCATGTATTCCAAAGCTATGCTTATTTGCCCAGAGTCTGGAGTATAAAATGCCCCATGAAACTCTACCAGACCATCACAAGACGGTGCCTCACAAAGTGTTCGTATCTCTGTTAAAAGCTGTTGTCTTTTCTCCTAGCAACAAAAAGGGAAAGATACCAAAGAAACCAAGATAATGAGAAGCCAAATACTATATCTATTGCAAAATCCGCACTTTGGTTTTTTTCGTTTTTATAAAAAAACTGCAGCAATGAATTATGAAGTGCAACATGATATTCGAAAAATAGAAAGCATAGAAGCAAGAAAAATAAGACAAAGACACCTTTTCAAATATATTTATCTTCTTCAAGGCAAGAATTCTGTGAGTTGGAATATGTATAGCTCTCTGGACGACACTGCTGGCACCACTCCCGATTGCTCCAAAAATCCTCATCTCATTAGAAGTACAACGGTACGTCTTCTCACTGCCATCCATGTCATCCTCTGGTGAAGATGTGCATTTTTGCAACCCAAGCTCGTTAAAGTTGTATACGCCATACGATCTACTCAATAAGTTCACTGTCCCACCATCCGAAAGCTTTTCAAAAAATAAATAACCTACAATCAGGATATTGGAAAACTCCACTCTTAAAATCCAAAATTCATCTTCCCAGCAGAAGCTCACAACCTTACCAGATAGGAATCAGAAGGGTCTAGAGTTGATCCAGCTGAAAAACCCTTCTCGGCATCAAACAGTGGGGTTAGCTTCTTTCTTAACTCCTCTAATCCCGCCATATCAATTTAACGAAACAATTAAACCTAAATCAGTCACTCTGGCTGGCTACAATTGGGGCAATACTTCTTCATAGTATGACTCTCTCCCAAGCAATTAATCCAAAAACAACTTGCCTTCCCAACCTTCTTCCCGTTACTGCACTGTACAGATTCTTAACGAGACTCACTCAATTAATTTTTATTCCAACACAGCAACGAAGAACATGCAAGTCTGATTCCATAACCTGTCCGAAATAACAGGGGGGCAAACCAGAATAAAGTTAGAGACCACAAATGGAACCTGCATCATTAAGGTACTTCAACACAACCCAATTGATCGAACCTTAAGAACTCCGCAACAGTAAATCAAAGCTGGAATCTTTTAATTCGAAAGTCAATGACCCGATCAACAATGATGTAGGACTACGAGTTGCAGGTTATATAAGAGGTGATTATCTACTTCTTTTGGAGAAATCGATTTGAAACGCACTTACTTGCAGGCTCACAGTTCTGTATGGTCACAGCCCTTGTTTACTTTCAGTTATGTCTATCTACCATCAGTTGAGGACTGGTGAAGGTAACGACAGGAGAGGAGACTTGAGAGTTGGGACTTTGGAGTTGGATAGATATCTGCCTGTTTACTCCTCTAACTCTACAATTGTCTACGCTTAAGCCCCTTAAGTAAGGTTCTTACTGATTTGATCCTTCAACTTATAAGTTGCAGTCTTTTTTTATTTTATTTTTAGATTTACAACTTCCCAAATGATTATTGAGAAGTGAGGACAAAACTGTGAATTTTTAATTTTTTTTTAACGGATAAATCTTATTTTATTAGATAAAACAAGTCATTGCAGGACATACCAAGTCAACAGACTTGACGAAAACTGTTAGTCACCATTGGCGGATGATAATTTTTCGAGAAAAATTACCCGAATGTCAAATTTTATTATTTTCGGGACTCGGTTTTAAACATGCAGGAACACGTTTTCTAATGATTCTCATGTTCCGGGATTGAATTTGAGGTCTATTCCACGAGATTTCACACTTTTAAGATGGAACGTGAGTCCCAGATAATTTTATCAATTTTCAGTTTCGGAGGATAAAATTATCATTTTAAAAAAATAGACGAAAACGCCCACTAATTGTGAATTAGTGTGGCAACCGAATTTATGGAGAGAGGAAGATATTTTGGGATTTTAGGTATTATTTTATGGGGCTTAGGGGTGTAAGACCTAGTATTAAAATAAATACCTACATGAGTAAATGGTGGATCATGTTCCCTAGCCTAAACTTAAACAATTATCTACCCTTCACCCACCCCTTGACCAACCCTCTTCCAGCCGCACTAGCCCTTGCCCAGCCCCTCTCCCATTCATACTATCAATTCATTTCACTTCATCTCTCAAACTCTCTTTCCCTCATCCAAGCAAACCGGTCCTTCATCCCTCATTTCAACACAGATTTAGCTTCCATCTCATATTGAGTCCTTCATCAACTATCTTTATCAATATTTTAGCTACAAGTTTGTAGAAGGGTCCAAGGTGAAAGGAAGCCAAGAAGGTCACCAAAAATGCCCTAGAAGCTGGTGGGTTCAGCAGGATTTTTAAGTTGTTCAAGCTTGGATTTTGAGCAACCACTTCCCAACCATCATCTAGCTTGTAGAAGGCTTAAAGGTGGACATCTTCTATAAGTTTTTCTTCATGAGCAAAGCTTGAAAATGAGGAAATAAACTAATCTCTTCCACTTTCTTCTTGAAGTCGAAATTACCAAGGTGTTGGAGGAAGATTTGCTCAAGTTTTTCTTCAAGAAATCTTCAAGGAAATCACAAAGGTGAG
>JBBYHH010320702.1:0-12350 GCA_038382905.1 Daphne laureola | reverse complement strand
TCATAGGCATTGATTCGCAACTCATTCCAAGAATTAAAGTTACTTAGAATCATCATATAAACATAATTGAAGCATCATAACATTAGAATCATACACTTCAATTATACACCAATTCCTTTGAACATTGCCTTAGCTCCATGATTAATTAATAATTGGACATGAGTTCAAGTATTAATATTTCTCCAAAACTACCCAAGAACACTAATTTTACTTCAATTCATCAATTCTAAAATTTTCGTTCATCCACCTCCAAGAACCCTAGATTCCATTTCTTCCAATTCATGGTGAAATAGTGATGTAAAATGTGTTTCTAATTCATAATTAACATTAGAACACATTTACCTATTCAATTCCTTCATTAATTGAGACAAATCTTCCACCCTTGATTTTGCCCAATTTTGAATTTCTACAGATTTGTTGTTGATGGAGCTTGATTCTTGTTGTGATGTTGCTTCCTCAATGAATCTCACATAAATCCACCTTTTCCTTTTGAATTGAAGCTAAAAAATGGGTGTTTTGGCTGAGGGATTTTGGGTTAGAGAGAGAGGAGAGGGAGAGCAAAAATTTCAAATGAAGAAGAAGACCCGGAATGTCCTTTTTAACAATTCTGGCGCGCCCGACGTGATCCATCACGCTGTGGACTCCTCATTTCACCAGCTGGACAATTTTCCACTCCCTGGCATGATGATCATGCCTTAACATGGAAAATTGGCCAGGTGAACTTTCCTCATTAGCTTGGTGCCATCTATCACGCCTCCATCACGCCGCCATCACGTCAGGAGCTCTAAAAATGCCCTTCCTTCCATTCTTGCTCCTGTGGCGATCCGGGATGGTTCCTAACCCATTCCATGGGGAAATTATACCTTATAACCTCCTGACATATGACATTTCATGCATTTAAACCTTAACTTAACTTTCTTACATAAAATTCATCTTTCCTTGTACCTTAACCGTGGAAACCGAGTTTCGGTGTCGTAAAGTCGCCCTCATAGCTTGGAGGCTGTAACACTACCCTTCTTAAAACTTGTTTTGAGTTGGTAGAACACTTTGTTCTTCAATTCCTCTCTCGGAGTTTTGGTGGTTTTATCAAGAGAAACCGATTTCAAAATCCAAAAGTTGCAAAGTGCAAAAGTTGTTCTCTTCTCAGTTTGTTGTTGTTAAAAGTTATGCATAGTGGTTCTAAGTATTCTTGAGCTCCCACCTGAAACCCTAATACCAAAATAGGTCATTGTGGTTCTTAAAAAACTCAGGTTGAGCTTCAAAAGAGTAAGAACACAAAGTTTCAAAAGAGAAAAGCTCAAGGGAGTATCAAAGGGACAAACCGTAGAAAACAGAAGAGAAGTGTTGTTGATTTGAGTTTCGGTTTCAAAGTATTTTTTCACCACAAATCTTCTTGTAACCAAAATCCATTTTCAAACACCTACCTTGCATCTTTCAGCCCCCATCCAACCAAATCAAAGTTGTATAAAAAACCTAGCTACCAAAACGCTAACTAGTGCTTTTTTCAAGTGGATTTTCAAAGATTTACAATCTTAGTCCTTAGTTCAAATATTTTATCAACCATTTTACTAGGGGTATAGTTTAGATTTCATAGGAGGTTTGTGTAACTCATAATTTTGGGCATTGAGAGTAAAGGGCCGAGAGTGAAAAGATTGAAAAGATTGAAACACTTGTGAGGACAAACACTACTAACTTTGTTGTTAAGTATGTAGGATGGATGATCCAACATTAAAGTTATATGGAATTGAAACCCATCGACGTTATTAATGTTAGGAGGCTAACATTGATTCTTACTTCCTATCCCACTAAATGAATGAGTTTTAGAGAGTGGATTTTGCCCTAAGAATGCTTCAAGGAGAAGCAAAATGGTGGTTACATGATGTGAGCCAAGCAAGAGGAATGAGTGCGAGAGGATACTTTCGAACTTGGCTATATTTGAGGTATGAAATGAGGTTTCAAATTTCACCAAAGACCAACCCCAACCCAAACCCAAACCCGTCACCCATAAGTTCACATTAGAGGCCGAACCGCATGCCTACACCTTAATACTGGCATGCACCTCCACCTTTCACCCGACACCAACCCATTGCCACCACCCGGTGCACCACCCCTTGGAGCATACCAAGTCCCACCCGCTCAGCCAAACCATGTCCTACACCTCCAAGTGTATACTCTATCCAAACTCCACATTCCAACCAAGGCCCTCACTAAGGAAGTGAACCCCAACCCTCAACATACAAAAACAAGTCAATGACTCTCTTGACACCATAAGGATCAATATAGCTCGGGTTTGTCAAGAAATCTAGATGAGTCTTGCTATACTCAAATGTGAAAAGAATTTTCAACATGGTGAGGATGAGATAAAAGAACCTGAGTGGAAAGATGAGAGTATGAGTGCAAAAGAAAGTGAGTTGGCCAAGACACCAAATAATGATCCTAAAATGGCCAAAGAGAAAAAAATTGAGATGAGAGCTCTGAGAGAAGAAAAAGAGTGGGAAGATGAGGGAAAACCAAAGAGAGAACTTACCCTTGAGAGAGAATTGGAAGGTACCCAACCTTCAATAAAGCTCCTTGATGATGTACATTCAATGGAGACCACCGAGTAACAAATGTGGGATGAGCTTCATGAAAGAGGGGATCTACACTCTCTTAACTTAGGTATGGGTAACCTCTCACTCTTTTATGATGACGTTCATATGCATGATAATCTTGATGCTTATAGCTTACTCCCAGATGCTATAGTGGATATGAATGTCTTGTATATTGAGAATGATGAGCATGATTCCTCTTGTCATGCTTTGGATGCATTGATTGATGACACTTGCATGGATCATTTTCATGATGATTCTTTAGCACCATGTAATGATGATTATGTTGGTTCTTATCCATATCTTGATGATACTTTCCTTTTCTCTTATGTTGATAATGAGATTGAGATTGCATACCATGAATATGTGGTGGATGGTAGTGTCAATGATGAGCTTTATGATGACCATGCCATGATTCATGTTGAGTATGCTTGTACACTTGTTGATGATGCCTCGGTTCATGAGCACCATGATGAAGAGTTAGACTTGCTTGCAAACCCTTATGCTTTTAGTGATGAAGATGAATTTAGGGTTGATGATATGCATGCACACCACACCCCTATGCTTACTCTTGGCCGATCCCACACTTCCATGATTAAAATTCCAAATTCTTGTCACATGAGTTTTAATGAACAAAGTTGGTGGCCTAGGCTTGTTTTTTATCCGGGGGCTGTCTCTTTTCCTAGCTTGAGTGTTAAGTGTGTTCATGGTAACAATGCCTTGTTGTGGATGCCATGTATGTATGAGTTTGTCATGTCTTTTATTATTAGACACATTTCGGCCATACATACAAACTTTAGAGAAAATAGGCATTTGATTGAGTTGATGGTAGGATGGCTATACATGAGCTTGATGTTGTTGATAAGAGTGAGAAATATGCATATTTGATTGATAATGCATTATTTGAGTATGATCCTTACTCCTCTTGTAAAGTATGTGCCAATCCCTTGTTTAAACCTTTCGAGCATGTTTTAGCCTTCTTTGTTCTTGATGATGATGTTTATGCCGAAAACATGTATGATAAGGAGAAGAGAAAGGGTGGATTGTCCATCTCTTCACCTATGGTTTCTACTAAGTCTAGTCTTATGTTAGCATGTAATGATTCATTAATGATGAATAACTTAATATACATGTTAGTGACTTGGGAAACACTTTTATGCATCCTTTTCTTGTTTGATAACCCCCTTGTTCATCCATCATGTGGAGAACAAAAGTTGGTGCTTGATGTGTCTCATGACTTCCTTGAGTATAAGATTCTTGTTGATTTTATTTGTTACTCATTGAAGTATGTCATGAACCATTATAAAATTTTGTTTCTTATTGTCATGCATATTAGTGTGATTATGCTTTTATGCTTGACATATTGTTCACACCACTTTGTTTTTGGAACTTTTCCATCTAGTCCTTCAAAGATTTGAGTTTTGGTTCACTGACCCCTAATGAACTTTAAGTTTGTTATGAGTGTCTTTGAGTTGTAGGGTAATAACACCCTTTTGATTCGAGGATGAATCCTTTCTAAGAAGGAGGGGATGATGTGAACCTAAATGGGATACTTGAAGAACAAGCTGGTGGAGACTTAAGTAGCAAGGCACCAATAAGAACCCAACTTCAAACGACTGCAACTCTCTCATATGGAGTCCAAATGGCATGATTCAAAATTATAAATTTTATCCCTGAAACTACAAATCTATTACCACTGGTGTCATTCCATTTGGAGGCTTGTAGCTCTCTATACATCTATTACAATATCAGTCCACCAAGCTCTTTCATAACACTTAGCCACTTTTGAGTTCTTTGGTGACCAAAAAACAAAGTGCTCCAAACATGGCCTAAGTTGTATTCCTTGGAAATCTCTTGAAGAAAGGAAGCCAATGCAACCTGTTTCATATGTTTTGGACATCAAATGAAGCGTGGGGACTAAATTGAAGATGGCATAAGTGTCACTTCCAGAAGTGGTCCCCTCCTGAAGAATGGAGCCAAAATACATTAAGAGGTTGATGAATACATGTAGAACGGTTCATTCCCCTTCAATACAACTTCCTACCACACTTTAAATGTATTTCAAATGTAATTTCCTATTAAGAAATTTAGGGTAAAGTTTAGTTAACTAAGTAGATTCAATTAGCTTAGTTAACTAGGGTTAGCACCTAATGATCACTTAATTGCTCTAGTTAATTGCTAACCTAGGGTATGTTAGTCTTTTCAAGTGTAGTTCTAGTTTTTTGGGATACTCTAGGGTATATTTAACACACCACAAACACAATGTAAGGTTAAAACTCATTTTTTGCAAGATTGAAGAAGCTTTTGCTCTCTCTTGCTCTTCTAGGGTTCTCCTTCTACCTCCACTATCTAGCTCCTAGGTTCAACTCTTTTGGACCTAGGATCTAAATCTTTCTTGCTCTAGTATCCGATTAGAGAGGTGCTAGATCCACCCCATCAACCATGGCATCAAAATCAAACTCAAGGATGCACAAAACTAGGGTTTTAGCCACTTCTATCTCCATCCATTCTTCCTTTTTAGATCCGGGTTATATAAGCCTTCTAACATCAATAGGTGGTTCATATCATTCTCACACTTGAGAAATATGTAGCATTGTTTCTCAATAGTTACATTTTCATACTTAGCTTATAAGTATAGAAAACGCCACCACATTTTATCCACCATAGTGGAAAGGATATGGCAATTCTACACTTAGAATTTATAAGGTATACCACATAGGTAGTCCTTATCCTCATTTCATTTTGGCGCATAGCTTCAATGGTGAGCATCAAATTGTTTCTTGTTTAATTAGAATGAACTTGACATTTTGTTGCTACATTAAATAGTACATCATGGTTCAAAACAAGTATGAAATACTAACTAGTTATCCACCAATGATGCAATTCACAGGTTCTATGTTAAATTCTCACAACAAGACTCATTCAAGCAACAAAATACATAAAACAACTTCAAACATGTTCATGCATAGAAAAATAGATGTATCTAGCATTCGATTAAAGACATACAAACATATTTCCATCATTCCAAGTACATGTTCTTAATGAGCCTTCACAAAGGTTCATCATATGTATCAAATACTTATTTTCACCTCATGTATCAAATACAGATTCTAATTTCATGTTCATATTTATACAAACATATGATTTAATGGAGGATTAAAAGGCATGATATCTCACAAATATCATGCTCATTTCTAAAAGAATATTTAAGAGAATATAGAACACATAGGAATACAATAAGGTCGAATTCTACGTACCTTTCACCCTTCAAAAACTGCTTAAGAAATATTTAATTCCTTGCTCCAAAACATAAGCTCCTTCCTCGCTTGATTTTGATGTATCACCTCCTTGATTCCTTCTTAATATGATGGTGGATGGAAGAGGAGGAAGAGGGCTTCCTTGATCACCAAGAATAGAGAAGAAGATGACAGACAAGAAGGAAATGCCAAGAGGGGAGAAAGTGTTGTAAGAACACTATGTAAATCCACACTTAATCATCAAGAAATTCTCTTGAAGATGGAGCAAAAGGGAAAGGAAGAAGAAGAAAAAATATGTGAACCAAAGTGTATTCCTAATGGCCATTCTTCTCACTTTGTTATAGTTGAAGAAAATGGCCATTGTAATAACGGTCATTACTTTAGCCATTAAGCCTTAAACTAAAACTTTAAGCTTGCATTTAAGCTTTTCATGGCTTCTCATTTTTAGTATTCCACTAGTCATTTATTCCTTAAAATAAATGGCCTATTTTCCCTTTAAAATAGTCCAAACATCAGCATATACATAAGATACTTTTAATGGAGTTATTCAATGGTGCAAGGTGCATACACCTTGTACCAAAGTTAAAGTATCCCTACTTTGATAAAAGGTTGTAAAGGTGGTAATATATACAAAATGAGGTTTGAATTTATACAAAATAACTCCAAACCATTTCAATTCATGTAATTAAGCTCTTTTAAGCTCATTAGTGCACTTTTACCAAAATACCCTTACTTTGATAAAAGAAGCCCTAATGGTTTCCTCTTCACTTGAAGTCACAACTAATTTTAGTTGTAGTGAGTAAGAGTACCCACTCAAGAGTTTTTTTGGTGCGCCAGAGAATTCCAACAAACTCTCACTCACACTAAGACACTTTTGAGTAACAAATCCCACTCGAAACATGTCTCTAAAACTTAACCCAAATCAAGGCGAATTTGTATAAATGGAGTTAAGCGTGCACCCTAAAGGCACACACACATCAAGTCTCTTTCATTGTGGTTGTTAGACTCACAATGAAATATTGTCCTCTCCTCAATGCACTTGAACTTATCAAGCACTTCTGTGTGTTTTGTTTGAACTTCTTCAAAACATCACTTGAACTTATCAAGTCTACTTCAACTCATCAAGTATTGCCTTTATAAACCCCAGACACAATGATACATTTTCTTAATCACAATCAGTCTCTTTCATAGAACTTCAACTAATTAAAATTCATGATTATATTAAGGAACTAAGATCTCATTATCAATACTCACAAGTCAATCAATCATACACAAAGTGTGTGGGCCCAAGATTGAACTTTTAGAGTTTATGTATCATTTACGAGTATCTTTCCTATTAGCTTGAACCACATAGGTAATTGTACCAACTTGACTACCTAAAAGGAGGATACTCCAACCTTATACTCTCCAAGGCCTTCGACAACCAATTAAAATAGTCTCATTGATACAATTCACTAATAGTAAGCTAAAGTTACTAAGAGTTTATCTCAAAGAATCTCATACTAAGTAAGAATGATACGGGCCACCCAAAGAGGCACACCAAAGACCCACGCAATCTACAGGCTATAAGGCACACCAATAACAACAACCCTCATACACCAATCTACCTCGTAACGAGACATCATCGATGCACGCATTCAGGTGCGCGACAACCGCCCCCTCATTTAACTCTCCCAGTTGTCAAACATCCTCCCAATGCCTATAACGACTCTCCTCAGGCATAGCCACCATTAAGGCTCAAATTCCATGGATCACGCCCTCCTTAAAAGGCCCGGTACCACCCTATATATTAGGTGGTACCAAACACACAAAAGGTAGATACTACACACCCCACCTCCTCCACTCTCTTTTGCTGATCTCTTCTATTTACTTGATCTGCAGGTCATGGTACATCATTCTCTGGTTCACTTGGACAACTGATTGATAAGGTCTATATCAATTTGGAGCCGTCTATCGGAAATGAACCCATGACCACGTCTTTTTCTTTCTAACAACCCAAAATCAACATCGATGGCAAGAACATGAAAGAATAACACCAACAACGGAAATGTCCAAATAGAGGATGTCAGTTCTAGTTCCAGCAACTCACCACCACCCCAACAGCCAATCAATGGCGATAAATCCAAGAAGACATCGACACCACCCCTCATCAACCACGATGGTATACCAGTTCCACCAATCGGACCAAGCATCGCCGCAAGCCCAACCACGATCATTGATCCAGTGCAGATGCAGCTGATCCAATCAAATATCCTTTGGGATATGAAAACTCTTATGGTCTAGACCATTCGGGCAGAAATCAACAGTCTACGAGGCATTCCACCAGCCAAAAATGAGGCCAATTCTAATAATAATGGCCGGGCCGAAAACTCAATCAGAAATTTCAACGTCGATGACTTAGTGTGTCACATCACCTTGGCCGAGGCACAATTCAAGCCATCAAACCAAGCCTATAACGATATTAAGGTACTCCTTACCCAGCCCTTCACTGAATCAATCATTGCAGTCAAGGCCCCTGATGGCTTCCGAATACCCATTATAGAGAATTACGATGGCCTCTCTGATCCTATCGACCACCTTCATCGATATATCTCTCAAATGGAGATGGCCCGGACCAATGATGCCATCCTGTGCAAGGCTTTTAGCTCCACCCTAAAAGAGGTTGCCTCAACTTGGTTCGGCACGATTCGAAGCCAACGTCTGATGTGCTTCAAAGATCTTGCTACGGCTTTCCTCCGGCATTTCATGGGATCCCAACCACCACCCAAGATGGTCGCCCATCTTTTGATGCTGCGACAACAGAAAGAGAAGTCCCTCAGGGACTATGTCAAACACTTCCAAGCTGAGGCAATCCAAGTGCAAGGACATCAGAACAAACATTCTCCTGATCCTAGAAAGGCAGAACAAAGTACCTCGGTGACCACAACCGCTGAACAACAAAACCAACAAGGGCCTCGATAAGTTTTGCAACTACCACAATAACCGGGGTCACGACACCGAAGGATGTTGGAAGCTAAAGCATCTCATATCTGAGATGATCAACGATGGTAAAATCAAGGGTTACCTCACCCACCCTGATGCATTTTCCAACAGCCTTCCCAAGGCTCGCAAGCGCGATGATGACCACAATGATCGGGACAAAAACTGTCATCGCCATAACAGCCCAAGAAGGGCTAACCTCCCCGTCCCTCTAGCAGGAGGCATGATCCACAAGCTCATCAAATCCGAAGGCTCCGCCGCCAGAAAACATTATGCGCGGGAGATCTTACAGATCGACCATCAAGAGCAGAACATCATCCACCGCCCCAACAACACAAAGGTCTCTTTTCCGCATTCTGGCCCATTGCTAATCACGGCTAGGATTGTGGGCTATGACACTAGCCGATTCTACATCAACACATGGGCAAACACCATTGTCCTTTTCAAGGATATGCTGGAAAAACTCAAAATTTCACTTTCTCTGTCAAACACAGCTCCGGCGTGACCTTCGGTATTGGACGAGACGTCGTCCTTACGCTCGGCGTAATCACTCTCCCCCTCATCCTCATCGGGGAAACACTTTTCCAAACCCTCAACTGCAACTCTATCATGGAAGAATTCCTCATCATTTATGTACCTTCCGCGTTCAATGCAATAATTGGCCGCCCAACCCAGGTTGAGTTCCACATGAGTTGCGACATACGTTCTCTAAAAGTAGCCTTCGAAACTCCACAAGGCGGCGCCTACATGTACATCGATTAGAACACATCTCGCACAAACTATGTTGTAACTCTCAACTCAACCACAACTGGTAATGGCACCTCCACCAACAATGAACCAATGGACGTCGACGATACTTAACATCTTAGTGAAATAACCGACGAAGTAGAGGTCATGCCAAGGAAGAAATTCAAGGTCAGGAAGAACCTCAAGGGCAAAGTAAAGGTCGCACTCATCCACGTACTCCATTCCAACCTCGACATCTTTGCATGGGAGCTAAAAGACCTCCCCGGGGTAGATCCCTCCATTATCACTCATAAGCTAAATATATTTTTGGATTCTAAACCGGATAGATAGAAAGTACGAGGCATGACCTCCGACAGAAAACAATTTGTAAAAGAGGAAGTAAAAAAACTCCTCGATGCCAATATAATAAAGGAACTTCACTACTCGAATTGGCTCGCTAACATCGTAATCACTGACAAATCCAGCGATGACTGACGTCTATGCATCAATTTCATCGGGCTAAATACCCACTGTCCAAAGGATCCTTATCCTCTCCCAATCATCGACCGCCTCATTGACACAACCTCTAAATAAAAATACCTGACATTCATGGATGCCAAAAGCGGGTATCACCAAATTTACATGGACCCTGATGACACTCCCAAGACAGCCTTCACAGTAGGCAATGACGTATATTACTACGTTCGAATGCCTTTCGGCTTAAAAAATGAGAGAGCCACATACCAGTGAATCATGAATAAAGTTTTTACTCACCAGGTTGGCCATAACCTCAAGGCATATGTCGACGACGTAATAGTCAAAAACATGACTTTTGAGGACCATCTTGCAGATATAAAGAAAACTTTCCAATCCTTTCGACGATACAACATGAAGCTCAATCCGGACAAATAATCCTTCTTCGTGGTCGCCCTAAAATTCCTCGGATATATGATCTCCGAACGAGGGATAGATGCAAACCTCAAAAAGATAAGAGCAATCACCAAAATGCCCATACCAAAGACTATTAAAGAGGTGCAACAATTGACAGGCATAATCGTCACCCTAAGTCGTTTCATCTCCAAACTCAGAGAGAAGTGCAAACTTTTTTTCGAACAGCTCCGAAAGAAGAAGGCTTTCCAATGGACTCCAGAGTGACAAAAACCACTTGAGTTAATCAAGGAGCACCTCCAAGAGCTTCCAATGCTCAAATGCCCCAAAATGGGTGATGAACACTTCAGAAGACCATTTACACCCTCGTAATGGCCGCAAGAATGCTCAGGCCATACTTCCAAGCACATACTATTATAGTACACATGAACCTCCCAATCAAAGATATATTACTTCGCCTAGAAAACTCCGGATGACTAGCACGATGGTGCGTCGAACTAAGTGAATACGACATCAAGTTCAAGCCACGAAGATCCACAAAGGCTCAGGCTTTGGCGAACTTCGTAGCAGAACTCTCCATCCACCCTCTTTACCTTTTGTTGCTAGATTGAATAGTTTTCACCATCCAATTTTAGGTCCTTGTTCAGTTCAGCTTTTATATTCTTACTTGCCATCTACAATGATGCAATCACATATTTTAATGTTCAATCAACACATAACAAGACTCATTCAAGCAACAAGTGTATAAAACTATTTCATACATGTCCATATATGGCAAAAGAAGTGCATATAGCATTCAATTAGAAACATACAGACAAGTTTCCATAATTCCATACACATGTTCTTAACAAGCCTTCCAAGAAGGTTCTTTATTCTATGTCATTAGTACACTCGGCCATGTAACATATACATGTGTCATTCATGTAACATCATCTTGTACTATTGTCTCTCAACTCCTTAGTTATTGTAAGAACATTCTCAAGAAAGATGGAGGGGTCACAAATAGTCCCGCTTAAAATCCATCTCATTAAACAGAATGTAGATCACAAAACCTTAAAGTAAAGACTTTAGTATAAAATGATAAGATGACATATGTGTTACAGTCACCTCGGATATATATTTATTTTCCGATGATTATTGCCCGGGAGTTGGATTGTAACTTTCGGAGATATTATAAATTACATGTAATGGACATATTTTATTATAAATATGATGTTTCGAAAATGAATTTGAGCTCAATTCCACGGGATTTAAGCATTTTATCATGTTATATGAGTCCCGGGCTATTTTACCAAAATTTAGTTTGGGAGGGTAAAATGGTCATTTTGGAAAATTGGACGAAAACACCCACTAATCCCAAACTAATTGTGGCTTCTAATTTTCTAATTAAATGGGGTTAAAGGTTGGTTGGTAGGTAGGCATGTGTTGAATAAAATGGAATGATGGAAGAGGTGGAGTGTGGTAATTAACTTGATCATTACAACTTGGTGTGTAACCTTAGCTTAACCATTTGTACTCTCTCCTTTCCCTCACATGCAATAACCAGCCTCCCTCTCACTCCCATTCCATTCTATCAATTTCAATTAACAAACACAACTCCCTTTCCCTCTTCCTCTAAAAAATCGGCGGCCTCAGCACCATTTTTAACAAGAGATCTTATCTTCTCTTCCTTCATCCTTTCATTCACCATCTCAATCATCAACTATGAGTTTAAGGGTGTTGAAAGAACAAGGAAGAAATGTGCAAGGATCTCCCTCTCCTGCATTAAAACGGTCGGCCCCTCCATTAATAAATTTTCTTGGTCTTCAAAGTTGGTTCTTGTTCAAGAACCATCCTTCCATCATCTAGCTTGAAGAAGACTTAAAGCTGATTTTCTCAAGGGTTTGGAGAAGGATTTTTCTCAACTTCTCTT